>JAJTUS010000180.1:0-106187 GCA_021399465.1 Hyaloscypha sp. PMI_1271 | reverse complement strand
AATATATAAATTATCTACTAGACTTATAATTAGAAAGGATATACTTCTAGATCTATAAGGTATTCTAAGTATAATTAATAAGTTTATTAGAACCTAGAAAAAACTAAGATAATTAAGGAATCTCGGTACTTATAGAAGTAAGTTAATGAGATTAATATAGAAGAGTACTCTAGAGGAGTACCTCTTAAGGAACTAGGAAAAGAGAAAGCTAAATCTTAAATATTAGTAATTTTAGCTATAATAAAAAGGGTATATTACTTCGTATATCTATTTAGGTAAGGTTAACTTAACCTAAAGTAAGTGCCTTAGAGGTATATACTAGTCTTAGTAATACCGGGTCTAATTACAACTTCCTTAATAACGAGTAGCTTTAGAGCTAAGGCTTTATAGCCTTAGTTAAATATAACTAAGAGTTTATAACTTTCTATAAGAATAAGTTTAAGGTCTATTAAGCTTATAATCTTAAGGTATTTATTATAGATAATTATAGTAAAACGTGTTCTTTTAAGCTCTAATTCTATAGATATAAGAATATAAGTTCTTATAGCCTCGTTTTCGGTATAGAATTCTATAAAGTAATTATCGTATAATATACTAATTATATTAAGAGATACTAGGTATATATACTTACTTAGCCTAATATAGTTAAGATCTTAACCCTAAAAGAATTCAGAGAAGAGCTTAATAATTACCTTAAGGTAATACTATAAGCCTTATTTTTAACTAAAAGCGAATATAATTACCCTAGATAATAAGCTTCTTATATATATAATAGTTACTAGGTATTTGTTTCCTTATAGAATTCTAGTAATATAGGATAAGAGTATATAATATATTAAGTTAATACCCTTAGGAAAGGGGCCTCGGAAGTACCTATATACCTCTAGGATAATAGTAAAGAGTTTATAGGGGTCTTTAACTCTAATAAGGCTTTAGAACTTCCTAATCTTAGTAATATTAAATACTCTATTAATACGGATAATATAGTCCCTTATAGACTTTTATATAACTTATTAGAGACTTAACTAGAAGTATTATATCTATATTTATGTGATATACTTTATAAATATTAGATAAGGCCTAGTATAAGCCCTATAAGGGTACTTATCCTCTTTATTCCTAAGAAAGATAATGAGCTATAGCTTTATATTAATTATTATAGCTTTAATAAAGTTATAATCAAGAATCGATATCTACTTCCTCTTATTAATAAGACCCTTAATAAACTCTAGGGAACTAAGATATTTATAAAGTTAAATCTTAAGGATATATATTATTATATAAGAATTCATAAAAGACATGAGTAGAAGATAGTTTTTAGGACTTACTATAGATATTTTAAGTACCTTATAATACCTTTTAGGCTAACTAATATACTAGCTATTGTGACGGTTCTCGTCACGTCACGTGCTCCGCACCTAATTGGGACTAGCGCAGCTCGCTAAGCTACGCGCGCACAGTTTGTACTTAGGCTCGGTTCTCTCCTTGAGAAACCTCTTCTTCTTTCCTTACCTTAGAATTCTGAATAAACGATTCCCCTCGCAAGTGCTCTATTCATGAGCTCCCTTTGCAGGTTTGTGACATTATTCTAAGGTCACTGCTTTGCCTGGGAAGGCTCTAGAATATCCCACCGGTCGCGCGCGCCTATAGAGGTCGTAAAATACTCACCCCTTCACCTTCGCCTTCGCCTTCCTCCTCGACTTACAGCATCACTTGCAAGTGCTTCTTGGGAGCCCCTTTTATAAGGCCTACGGTCCTCTCTTCTCCTCCTGCCTTAAACAAGCAGTACTACGTCGCCTGAGAAGGTCGTAAAATATCTCTTCCTCCCGGTTCACCCTCCTCTCCTGCCTTAAACAAGCAGTACTACGTCGCCTGAGAAGGTCGTAAAATATCTCTTCCTCCCGGTTTACCCTCCTCTCCTACCTTAAATAAGCAGTACCGCGTCGCCTGAGAAGGTCGTAAAATATCCCTTAATAGAGCTTACACCTGACTACTACGCTAATCGTACAAGACGACGTCCTCTACAATATCCACGTCGAACCCTCCCCTCCATACTCGTTAAGCTTCGAATCCTTCGAAATTTACGAATTTACTTTAAAAGGCTACTTTTAATCAAGCCCCAGAGCTCTGGGCACCACAGGCTAGTAACCTCACTGCTCTCAAAGATGGATACGGGCTTGGAAGCTTCGACTAGATTAGGTTACCCCGTTAGTAGCCCTATTCGATCCAAACGCCTCGTCGACGTTCCTAGAGGCTTTAAGCTTAGACATACCCTACTAGTCGCGTGCGCCTGAGAAGGTTGTAAAATATCTCTCTTACTCTCTCTCTCAATTCCACGAATAGCTCTACACGTAACGAGCTTAGTAATAGCGATAGAAGGGAGGAATTTTTTTTTATAAGACCTAGGGACCAGGTCTTATAAAGGCGGGAATAGTACAAGGGTATCCGCCAGGCTTATATAGAGGCATACGCTAAAGGATATACTTATACTAATGAACAGAGGTATGGACTAGAGAAAGGACTAACTTATATAGAGGTATATACTGGAGCTATACGGAGGCAAATGCCGAAGGATAATTCCCTATAGGGCAGGGTAGGACAATTAGAAGGGAATACCGGAGTATAAATTTTTTTTTACGCTCTATACGCTTAAGGATAAGCTTTTTTCAAAGGGGGGGGTAATGTGACGGTTCTCGTCACGTCACGTGCTCCGCACCTAATTAGGACTAGCGTAGCTCGCTAAGCTACGCGCGCATAGTTTGTACTTAGGCTCGGTTCTCTCCTTGAGAAACCTCTTCTTCTTTCCTTACCTTAGAATTCTGAATAAATGATTCCCCTCGCAAGTGCTCTATTCGTGAGCTCCCTTTATAGGTTCGTGATAGCTATATTCTAAGTATATATTAATATTACTCTTATAAAGCTCTTAGATTATTTCGTAGTTATTTATTTAGATAATATCCTAATTTACTCCTAGAATAAGGATAAATACTATAATTACGTTTACTAGGTACTTACTAAGTTATATAAAAATAACCTATTCTATAAACTTAGTAAATACGAGTTTAATATTAAGGAAGTTAAATTCTTAGGCTTTCTTATTAGAATAAAAGGTATTTAAGTAGACCCTAAATAGATCTATAGTATTATAGAATAGCTAGAACTAAAGTCGTTCTATAATATCTAAGTATTCTTTAGATTTATTAACTTCTATTATAGGTTTATATATTATTACTTATAAGTAACTATAAATATAATTAATCTCTTATAAGGAATAGAGAAGAGCTATAAATCTAGCTTATTTACCTAAATAGAGGTAACTAGTAAGAGCTTTAAGGAACTTAAGAAAGCTTTTATTATAGCGTTTATCCTAGTCTATTTTAACTCTTCTAAGAAGATTCGAGTTAAAACTAATATATTAAAGTTCATAATTACTAGTACTATTTCTTAATAAGTAGATACTAGTAATAAGCCTAAAAAGTAATAGTATCTAGTAGTATTCTAGTCCCAGAAACTCACTAGGACTAAACGAAACTATAGTACTTATAATAAAGAACTACTTATAATTATAGAAGCTTTTAAGTACTAGTACTATTACCTTAAAGGATCTAGGTTTATAATCGAGGTTATTATAGACTATAATAACCTCTAATACTTTATAGAAATAAAGTATCTAGAGAGCTATTAAATATACTAGGTAATATATCTTATAATATATAATTTTAATATTATTTATTATAGAGGTACCTTAAACCCTATAAATAGACTTAATAGAAGACCTAACTATAAAGAAAGCTCTATTAATATAACTTAGCTTCTTACCTTTTAGAATAAATTAAAGAGAGCTTTTACTATTATAATCTAGAGGTCCCTTAGTATCATGGCTATACTATACTAACCCATAGTATCTGGTTCTAGTATCTGGTTCTAGTATCTGGTTCTAGTATCTGGTTCTAGTATCTAGTATCTAGTATCCGGTATCTATAGTCACCTAACGTACCTACACGTGATACGGCCGCACTACTAAGGGAATCTGCTCTCTAGGAAATTTAGGACGCTAAGCCTAATTAGGCTAAGCTATAAGCGAGAGACTATAAATACTTAAGGGACCTCTACTTAAGCTCTCTTTCCTCCTTAGCTTAGTTTTCTTAATAAATAGCTTTCCTATAAGTACTCTATTCGTGAGCTCCCTTTATAGGGCTATGACATTAAACTAAGCTCTCTCTTTCTACCTAGGAAGGCTCTAGAATATCCCCCCTAAGACAATTATTTACTTCCAAAGAATGACTCTATATAAATAATCCATATACCCACAATACCTTTAATATAACCTCCCGCGCTAATAGCCCCTCTAAGGGCCTCTACCTATATCCTACGATTCCTCCTCTCATATCCGGTTCTAAGAATACCTCTAGAGTAGGACCTTTTACCCTAAGAGGATCTCCTACCCTATCTAATATCTATACTAATATACTTATATTATAATAAGCCTAAATTAAGTTCTAGATAGACGCCTAGGCTAACTATGCGACTATAAATAGCTTAGCTACTAATATAGCTCGCTTACTCGATAAAGACGAGGCTCCCCGAGGATATTCTATTAGTAGAGGCTATACTCTAGGTAGTATATATACCTAATCTAAGTACTATAATACGGTACCTAACTCCCTTATCCCTTTTATCGAATAAGTATATCTAGCTAGAGACGTCCCTAAGTATAGCTAGTACCGCTCCGTAAAGGTTCTAGATCCTATAAAGCTTAGTAATAGTAAAGACCTAACCTACGACTATTAGTAAATCCAGATTATAGGTAAATTCAAAGTTAATACTAACTACTATACTAATAAGGACGCTCATATATACTATATCTTTAACTATACTAAAGGTAATACCTAATAATACCTATTTACTTAATATAAGCCTAATACTACTAATCCCTTTAAGATAGCTAAGGAGATAATTAACTACCTCGGTGAGTATTTCATTAACCTATACTATATACGTGAGGCTAGACGCGAATATAAGTACTTGCGAATAAAGGAGGTTTAGACTTTCTATAAGTTTAAGACTAAGTTCATCTACTTAGCTAATAAAGCTTAGATCTACTTATAAGACTACCTTAATAATCTATACGACAAGTTAACGCTTCCTCTCTAAATATAACTCGTGAGCTAGTACTACTCTATTCGTACCCTCTAGGACCTATACTATATTACTTCGTCTATTAATTCTAAGCTAAAGGTATTATAAGCCTATAAGAACCTCCGAGAGCATATTAAGGCTTAAGCTATAGATACCCTATAAGCCTTAACCTCTATATCCTCTGCCCCCAAACCCTATATAGCGACTCCCTATACCCTTACGCTAGCCCGAGTATCCCCGACTATTAGTGAGCTAGCTATTAAGAGAGAGGGTACCCCTACCTTAGCCTTAACCTGCTTTAACTACTCTTAAACTAGTTATATAGTACGCGACTACCTGGTACTAAAGTATATTACTAATATTAAGGAATTATAAGAAGATAATGAACTTATAGAGGCTAATATAGATGATGTATTAGGAAATAAGGAAGCCTAGGAAAAGACTCCTTCTTAGGCAAACTTAGGGTTAATCTTATAGAGATTAATCTAGACTAGTTAATAGGAGGACTATACTTAACTATACCCTATAGCTTATCTTATAATAGATATTTGGTTAATATCTCCTCTCTTACTAACTCCGGAGTAAATAGTTTCGTATTTATTAATACTCTCCTTACTATAGATATTGCTACCTTCTTTAACCTTAAGTTCTAGCGCCTACCTAAGCCTATTAGTATTAAGGGATATAATAGTAAGCTAGGAACCCGTATTACTTACTTCCTAAGGATATATCTTACTATTAATAAGAGATAATAGTATAATATCCCCTTATTAATCCTAGAACTCGGATCCTATAATCTCATTCTTAGCTATAAATAACTAGAATACTTTAACCTACTTCTTAATGTCCGAAACCGATATTTAATATAGCCTAAGAGCCTACCCCTATTACTCTTAGTTATATGAGAGATCCCTATATCTCGAGAAGCTCTACTCCTTGCCCTAAAGCATACTCCCTACTCTAATTATTAAGCTAATATCGAAGCTAGAAACCGCGTATTTAATAAGAAGGACTAATGGTGAGTAGCTAGGAAACAAGCTACTATAGAGAACTATAATATAGAAGATGACTCTATTACTAACTCCTCTCTATATACTACCTCTAAGGAAGACTCTACTAATTCAGAATTAGACCTAGATAAAGAGCTAGCGCCTATACTAGTTACTCCTACTCCTTAGAAACCAAAGATTAAATACTCTTATAAGTGGGATACCTAAGAGAGCTACTATTAAATAGAGGACTCCCTAGCTAGTATTATCTATCCTACGGATATACCCTACTAGAAGAGACTATATATAGAGAGAAAGCTAGTAGAGACTCCCCCTATTAAGATTACCGGGATTAGCTCTATAGGTATATACTATAATCTATAGTAACCCGAGAATGAAGCCTTTACTATAAGTCTCTACGAAATTAATAGCCTCCTAGAATAATAAAGAGAGCTGTGAGAGGTTAAGTCGGGGAAAACGCCAAAGCTTAGGCTTAGATTAAACTATTAAGAAATATATAAAGAAGGGAATATCCTCCTTATCTATGAAGTAAATAAATACATGAGCTTAGCCTATACTAGATGGTTACTTAGTAACCCCCCTTACTATTACCTAGCCCAGGCGTTGCCCTAGGTTAGCTAACTTCCGTTACTACTATAGTATCTGGGTGGCCCAGATACTAGGCCCAGATGCTAGATGCCTGGCTTAGATACCTAACTTAGATGCTAGATGCCGGCGTCTAGATGCCTGGCTTAGATGCCTGGCTTAGATGCTCACTATAGCCTAGCCGTAGCTCTTCTGGGTTCTAACCCTTATAATACCCCCCTCCTTACTAATGTCTATACTGCCTCTGTCCTCATTAGGCTATATGGCCTCCGATCTATGCTTCTCCCGCTTATATACGAGCTTCCCATTAATCTAGTGCGACTATATCCTCTATTACTAATACTGGTGTCTATGTTGGTCTTATATAACCGGTTCACTTAATGAGGTATTACTGTTTCCCTCCCCTTACTAGCTTCTGTGCTAGAATCTCTTTAATCTCGTACTTATCGTCGTTATTAATCCGTAGTACCGGCGGTTGCGGCTCGTGGAGTACCTGGCCCGGTAGTGGATGTGTCGTCACTGGCTTAAGTAGCCGCGTATGGAACACGTTATGGATTCCTGGTGGCGTGTCTACCCTATAGCTATGGCTACTAATAATCTCTGTAATCGTGTATTTGGTGTACTTGGTATCTAGTTTCTTTAATGGTTAATCCGTTATAATATTCTCTAGGCTTAGCTATACTTTATCACTAATCTAGTATATAGGGGCTTGGATATGGCCCTAATTCGTTGCCTTCTCCTGTGCTTCCTAGGTAGCGGCTATTACCGCTTGGGCCTATTCTTGTAGCTTCTTAAGCTTCCATAAGATGCGGTCTGTTTTAACTACCGGGGAGTCCTTTATTATTATCATTAGTGATAGCTTATCTGTAAAGTCTTTAAAAATGCCTTAGTACTATCCGTGAGAGAGGAAAAATGGGCTAAGTCCTATTAATACTATATCCTGTCTATAAATAGCGGACACTGCTATAGATAACTAAGGTAGCTAGTTGTCTTAGGTATAATTCACGTATTCCCTAAGGAATACCTTAATTACTTGGTTTACTTATTCCGTTAATCCGTCTATTTCCGGTAAGAACACCGTTAATAGTCGCCTTTTAATCTATAGGATTTAATATATCCTTTTCTATAGGGCGCCTATGAACTATATTCCTCTATCCAATACGATTATAAAAGGTAAGAAGTAGTATAGGAAATAGTATTATATGAACCACTTAGCTACTATTTTGGCTTCTAAGTTATCTAGTCCATTGGTAACTACTCCTTTACTTAGGCGGTCCATAACTACTACCATATTCATATAGCCTTCTAATTTAGGCAGCTCTATAATAAAGTCCATAGAGATCTCTAACTAGATGTGGTCTGGTATAGGTAATAGCTTTAAGAACCCCCTTCTTTTCGTCCGCTATGATTTATTCCGTCCGTAACTATTATAGGCGTCTATAAAGTCCCTAATATCCTAAGATATACTAGGCCAGAAGAACTAGCGTATAATAAAAGCATAGGTGACGTCCCTCCTAGGGTATCCGGTAATAACTGAGTCGTGAATTCTCTAGATGATATGGGTCCATAAGTCGTCCGTAGATGGCACCTATTTCCGTCTATGGAATAAGAGCTCTCCCTATACTAATAATGAATACTCTATAATTGAGACCTTTAATCCATATTCTGGTGGCATCTTACGCTTATGGTCCTTAACCACCTTATATACTACTTGGTACTCGTCGTCCTACTATATAGTATTATCCTAATCTACTATCTTATCTAATAACTCTCCGATAATAGTGCTTACGTCTACCTACTCTTGCGGTATCTCCACGATAGTCTACTATTTATTTCCTATACTCTCGTTTCTAGTACTTTCGTTTCTGGCGTTATCGTCTCTAGTGTCGTTATTTATAGCGTCGTCCGCTCTTACGCGAGCTCTTTGGGTCTCTATAGGTATAGCGATTACCCTTGTGTTTACTACTAGTACTTCTAGATATAATAACTATATATGCTAATCTATTAGGTGGTCGTCCTTTGCATCCCTTAGTAAGTCCTAGTCTCGTCATGAGAGTGCGTCTACTTACTCGTTATCCTTCCTAGGTATATGTCTAATCTAGAACTTATAGTATAATAAGATTAATAACTAGCGTATCTGCTATTCTATAAGCTTCTGTACTATTATAAAATACTCTAGATTCTTATAGTCCATAAGTATCTTAAACTTATCTACGCCTCTTAGCTCTATATCCTATTCTTCTAGGTAGTGGATAATTGCCAAAAGTTCCTTATCGTGGATCTTATAGTTGTACTCTATAGGGTTATTCTTCTTAGAAAAGAAGGCGTATGGGAGCTATATTCCTTTATCTAAGAGTTGCTATAATGTCCCGCTAATATACTATCTAGAGGAGTCTATCTTAATTCGTGTTTCCTAATTAAAGTTAAACTAAGTGAGGGCTGGTATAAATATAAATATAGCCTTTAGCTATTGGAATACTGCGTCTAATTCCGCCGTTTAATTAAACCGTTTATCCTTATATATTAGATCCGTGAGCGGTTATATGAGGTCCGAAAAATCCTTAATAAATTATCTATAGAAGTTAGTAAATCCTAAGAAGCTCCTAATGCCTTTTATAGATATTAGGGCTTCCTATCCTATAATTGCCTTAATCTTATCCGGGTCTATCTATAGTCCTTTTCTTGCTTTAATAATAAACCCGAGATACTTCGTTTCTTGGACTTTAAACTTATATTTATTAATATTAATCTATAGTCCGGCCTCTCGGAGTCTTTATAAGACCTTCTTTACGTGCTCCCGGTATTCCTTATAGTTTCTAGATGAGTATATTAAGATGTCGTTAATATATATAGAGTAGAACTTATCTAAGTAGTTATGTAGTGCCTAATTTACGTACTTCTGGAATGTGCTTAGTGCGTTTATAAGGCTAAAAGGTATTACTATCTACTTATAAAGTCCATAATAGGTCCAAAACGTAGTCTTCTACTCATTTCCCTCCAAGATCTATAGTTTGTGAAAAGCGGTAATAACGTCGAGCTTAGTAAATCACCTTGCCTTACTAATATTCTATAATATCTTATAGATTAGGGGGAGTAGGTAGTGGTCTTTCTTTATAATCTGGTTTAAACTATGATAGTTAATATAGAACCGTAAACCTCCTCTAGGCTTCTTTATAAAAAGGACTAGTGCCGCTGCTGGGGAGTTACTAACTCGTATAAATCCCTTATTAAGTAGATCTATAAGCGTCTTCCGTAATACTAATAACTCGTCCCTTAATATACTATATAATAGTCCCTAAGGGACTTCCTTCTCTCTACCGCTATTATCCTTCTTAAGCTTAATAGCGTAATTAATGCCTCTCCCTTATACCGGTAGTAATATCTCAGCTCTCTTATAGTCCGTAACGTCTAGCCACTCATAGAAGTGAGCTGGTATCCTTGTCTTTGGGTCTATATACTACTTTACGGCTAGCGCTTTATTAATGTCTACTATGCTCGCTATAAATACTCTCGCCTCCTTCCTGGCCATCCGTCGCGGTTCTCGTCCTCTCCCGCGGGTCTAGATATATTAGAAGGATGTTACTAAAACCTATATAGCCTTAATAACCGTTTTCTCTATCTCGCGGAATATAGTCTTACTTTATATAATAATACTAGTTAATATAATCTTTATTTCTAACTATAGTCCGTTAATTTATATATCCTACGCTCTAATCTAAGGCATATTAAGGATAATATTATAGTCGCTAATAGGCGCTATATATAAAAATACCTTCTCCTATATATAACCTTCTAGGTTAAGTTTAATAGCTATAACCTCATCTATCTTATCCATAAGCTTCCCGTCTATACCCGTAACTTGACGAGGTATAATCTTTAAGCGCATAAGTCTATGCCTCCGGGTAAAGCGAGGGTTATAGAGTCTATTAGAGAGATAGCTAGTATTAATTATTATTTCGGTAAAAGTATAGCTATTAATTAAAGCTAATATAATAAAAGGTTCTCTATCTATTAAACTCTTAAAACTCTCCTAAGCTTCCCTTAAGGCTATAGCCTCTACTAGCTCCTAGTCGCGACTCTAACTAGGAGCTACTCGTTTTCCGACTCGCCTACTAAACTCGTCTCGTCGCTGCTTTTGGCCTCATTAGTAGTAGTAGGCGTTATAATAGACCACTTCTTGGATTTAGTAGCTACCGCACTTAACTTTAGCTTCTTTATATGAGCCAATATTGTATTAGGCTTCTTTATAGGGCCTAGGTAGTATTGCCTAATATAGTAGTCACTAGAACTATAATATAGGTATAAGTTAGCTTCCTTCCTATGGGCTATCTCCTGCTAGCTAACCCACTTAGCCCATAGCTTATTCTAGTCCCCTGGGCGTCCTATTTATATTACTGCCGCTAGTGCTATATAAGTAGGTTCCTAGTCTATTAGTTAGCTTATAGCCTCCTATTAAGGGGCCGTGAGAGGATGCTTCTGGAAGCGGCTTTATAGCTTCTACTTATCCTTCTACTCGCTTAAATTATCTATAATCTTCCGGATCTGTACTATATAGGTAGAGTAAGTGGCTGGTATATCCCGGCTAACTAATTCCCTCTTAACTTCCCCTACTAAGGCAGCCTTAAGTAGTCCCTTCTTTACCTCCTCTTGCTACCCCTAGCTATTTGCTTCCATAAGCGTCTAATTAAACTCCTAAAGGAACTCTCGGAATAGTCTATACTTCTATTTAATAGTATTAATTTTGGCGATGGCCTTGGACTATTTCTCTAGGTTAAGGAAGGCTAGATTCATCTATTTAAATAGGTTATTAACTATAAAGTCGGGCCCATTCTGCGTATACTAGACCTATGGGAAAATCCTCTTTAACGCCGTGCTTATTAGTCGCCCAAATGTGTACTAGACTATTTCATATATCCTACTAATAGCCTATGTATCTGTCTATAGCTTGGATTCTAGTAGGCTATAGAAGATTAGATAAAGAGTCTTATCTTTGCCTATAAACTTCTCCGGGTATAGTAAGGAGTGCTTTAGTCGCTTGTTATTACCGCCCATGGTTTACGGTATTAGCTCTCTCATAGGTAGTAGTATATTAGCTCCTCCCATTATTATCGTCGTGTCTCCCGCTACTATTAGTAATGTCTATAACTGGACGTTTATCTGGTCCGTTATCTCCTGAAGCCTCTTATTTAGCCTCTGCTATATTATTATAAACTGAGCTACTATCTCATTCATGATTGTGAGGGGTGTCCCCTCTATTTATTTATTAGCTATTACTAGCTCGTCGTGCCCTACTTAGGGTCTTATTCTAATAGTGCCTCTTATTAGAGGACTTGCTTCTAATAGTGCCTCTCGTTAGAGGACTTACTTCCAGTGATGCCTCGTGCGAGGACTTGCTTCTAGTAGTGCCTTATATGAGGACTTACTTCTAGTAATACTAGCTAGTTGGTCGTATAACGTAGCAGCGATATGCTCCTTACTAAGGGAGCTAACGGGTAACTAAGCGTATAATCCGATAGGCTAATCTCTAGCTAGTGAAGGAGGAGTATAGTTGAATTCTAATCCGTAAGGAACTAACTAAGTAATCCCTAATCTATAAATAAGGGTGTGATGTATTTCTAATATAAGAGGTTAAGTCGGGGAAAACGCCGAAGCTTAGGCTTAGATTAAACTATTAAGAAATATATAAAGAAGGGAATATCCTCCTTATCTGCGAAGTAAATAAATATATAAGCTTAGCCTATACTAGACGGTTGCCCAGTAACCCCCCTCGCTACTACCTAGCCTAGGCGTTACCCTAGGTTAGCTAACTTCTATTACTACTACGGTATCTAGGTGGCCTAGATACTAGGCCTAGATACTAGATACCCGGCTTAAATACCTAACTTAGATACCAGATGCCGGTGTCTAGATGCCTGGCTTAGATGCCTGGCTTAGATACTTGCTATAGCCTAGCTATAGCTCTTCTGGGTTCTAACCCTTATAAGAGCCTCCTCTCGAGGCCAAAGAACCTGTTATCCCTAACTAATATACTGAATTCGCGGACGTCTTCTCTAAAGAAGCCTCCGACGTCTTACCTCCCTATTAATTATATAACTATAAGATATAATTAGAGAAGGAAGTAGAGGAATACCTAGGTTATAGCCCTTTATATAAGATAATAATAGCGGAGTTAGAGGCTATAAAGAAATACCTCCTAGAAAACCTTAATAAGGGCTTTATTACTCCTAGCTAGTTACTATTTATAGCCCCTATCTTATTCGTAAGAAAAGCTAATAGAAGCTTATAATTCTATATTAACTACCGGAAGCTTAATTAGATTACCTAGAAGGACTAGTACCCTCTTCTACTTATTAACGAGACCCTAGCTAGAATTAGTTAGGCGAAGATCTTTATAAAGTTAGATATCCGATAAGCTTTCTACCGGATCTATATAGACCCTAAAATAGAAGAGCTAATAACGTTTCGTATATGCTATAGAGCCTATAAGTATAAAGTCTTACCCTTTAGGTTAACTAATAGACTAGCTACCTACTAGCGCTATATAAATAATATTCTCTTTAATTACCTTAATAACTTCTATATAGCCTACCTCGATAATATCCTTATTTACTTGGATAATGAACTAGAGTATAAACTCTATATAAAGAAAGTCCTCTAATATCTCCGAGATATAGGCTTATAAGCGGATATTAAGAAGTATGAGTTTAATATTATATATATGAAATACTTTAGCTTTATTATCTTAATAGATAATATTAAAGTTAACCCCGAGAAGGTCGCTATTATAAAGAATTAGGAAGCTCTAAAGACTATAAGAGGAATATAAGCCTTCCTAGGGTTCTATAACTTCTATAGGAGGTTTATTTATAACTATAGTATTATTACTAAGCCTCTAATGAACCTTACTTATATAGACGTGCCTTTCTCCTTTAATAAGGCTTATTAGGACGCTTTTAAAAAGCTTAAAGCCCGCCTAATATCGTCCGACCTACTTCGCTACTATAATCTAGAGCGATAGTCTATAATTAAGACTAATGTATTAGATAGTATTATTACTAGTATTCTCTCTTAATAATATAGAGATGACTAATATCCTATAGCCTTCTTCTCTAAGACTATAATGCCCGCGGAATATAACTACGAGATATATAATAAAGAAATACTTACTATTATATAGTCTTTAGACTAGTAGTGCCCTGAACTTCAAGGGACTATCTACCGGATCTAGATCTATACTAACTACCGTATATTAGAGTACTTTATATTAACGAAGAAACTCATGAGCTAGTAAGTAAGATAGGCTAAAGCCTTAACTAAGTACTACTTTATTATATAATATAGATCCGGTAAATAGAATATGAAGGCTAATACCCTTATATATTGAGACGATAAGGTAGTATAATAGGATAGGGTTAAGGAGGAATACTATACTAAAGCCTTTCTATCTTAAGATTAAGTTAACCTAAAGGTACTCTAAGACCTTAGTATTGAAGTTAACTCCCTCTCCCCCCTCTAGAATAATAAAGATAACCTCGACGAAACTAGTGAACTAATTAAGCGAATCCTATGAGATAATCGCGAAGCCCCCTCTCTATAAGCCCTCTGCGAGTAAGCTAAGTAGGATAATAACGACTTTATATTAGAGGATAGGTTATTATTATATAGTAGATAACTTGTAGTCCCTAGTAGCTAGTTATATATAGACCTAATCCGCGAAGCCTATAATTAAGTCTCTATAGTATACCCCGGTAAAGAGAAGACGTATAAGCTACTATAACTATAGTACTATTAGAAAAACATATAAAGCGATATTACCTAATATATATATAACTACTAACCTTATAGATAGGCGAATATACTAAGAGATAGAACTCCTAGACTACTCTACCCTTTACTAGTCCCGGACTACCTATAGTAGTACGTAGTTATAGACTTTAAGTCGATGCTTCCCTTAAAATCCGGCTATAATAACATATATATAGTAATTAACTAATTAAGTAAATAGGCCATTTCTATACCCTACTATAAGACGACTATAGTAGAAGAAATAGCGAGAATATACCTCTAAACCGCCTACTAGTACTATAGCCCCCTAGTCTCTATTATTTCCGACTATAGTCCATAATTCATATTAGTATTTTAGAAGGAGTTTAATAGGATTCTAGGTATAAAGCTAAAGCTATTAATAGTATACTACCTATAGACTAATAGATAGACGGAAATTATGAACTAGTATATTAATTAATACCTATACCTATATGTCGCGTATTACTAAGATAATTAGGACAAGTACCTACTAATACTTAATTACGTGTAACTTACCCTCCTATATAGCTCTATTAGTATGTCCCTATACGAGCTCATTAATAGTTGCCTCCTATGAACCTCCTTCGACTAGTTAACTCCGAAGACCGAGCCCTAAGATAAGCTAAGTATTACGAAAGCTCGAGAGATTACCGGGCGAATAGAGGATACTATAAAGAGAGGTAAGGAGAATATAGAATAAGTATAAAAGAAGATAGAGAAGTATACTAATACCAAGTATTAACCGGTAGACTTTGCGGTAGGAGATAAGGTATATATATTAATGAAGAATTAGAAGATATAATACCCTAGTTATAAGCTAGACTATTAAATAGCCGGGCCTTACCTAATTCTATACTAAATTAGTAACTCCTATAAGGTTAAACTACCTAAGAGTATTAAAATTCATAATATATTCTCATCTAACTATCTATATAAGGCTATAGATGACCTATTACTTAGCTAGAAGAACGAATTACCGCTACTAACTCAAGTCATAATAGACTATAAGTATGAAGTATAAGAGGTCCTAGCTTCGAAGATAGAGTAGGGAAAGCTTAAGTATAGGGTTAGCTAGGTTAGATATAACGAGGACCTTAACTAGTATCTGGCCTCTGACCTGAAATACTCTCCCTATAAGCTACGAGACTATTACTTAGCTAATCGATAATAACTAGGCTTACTAAAGAGACTAGCCGACTAGGTACGAGCCTAGGAGGATAGAATAGAGGACTATAATAATCTAGATAACGATTCTATACTACCTACCCGCTTAAGGATAAGCTTTTTCTAAGGGGGGGGGTAATGTCACGGCTATACTATACTAACCTATAGTATCTAGTTCTAGTATCTAGTTCTGGTATCTGGTTCTAGTATCTAGTTCTAGTATCTAGTATCTAGTATCTGGCATCTATAGTTACCTAACGTGCCTATACGTAATATGGCCGCACTACTAAGGGAATCTGCTCTCTAGGAAATTTAGGACACTAAGCCTAATTAGGCTAAGCTATAAGCGAGAGACTATAAATACTTAAGGGACCTCTACTTGAGCTCTCTTTCCTCCTTAGCTTAGTTTTCTTAATAAATAGCTTTCCTATAAGTGCTCTATTTATGAGCTCCCTTTATAGGGCTATAATACTTAGGGTATCTAGAGAGTCCCTTCCTTAGAATAAATATTATTTAATACTTACTATTTCTGTAATAACTAAAGAGACTATTTTACTATAAGATAAGTAGATAAATTATTATGTAGATTACTTAACTAAAGACTTAGTTAAGAATTAAGGTATAAGGAGATACCTTAAAGGTCCCGCTTTTAAAACTAAAGTAATAGAGGTATCTATAACTATATTACTTAAAGGGATTATAAACTCCTTAGTCTCTCGAGTTTTTAAATTAGATAGTTATAAATATCTAATTCCTTATATATAGATATATATAACTACTAAAAGAGCTATAGTACTAGCTCCTTTATCTAAACCCCTCCTAGATATTATTAAGGTAGCTTAGAGGAATAATTCTCGATATTAAGATATTATGAAATAGAGGCTTAGTAAGAGAGATACTAAGGGGAATTAAATCTAGAGTAATAATTCAGGCTTTCTTAAGTATTATTTAAGAATTATTATCTTAGATAACCTTACCTTATATTAAGAAGTTATAAAGCTTTATTATAATAACCTACTAGTAAGATACTATAATATCGAGAAAAGTCTTAAGCTCCTTAGAAGGTCCTAGTATTAGGAGAATATAGAAACGGATATTCGTGACTATTATTAAGAATACGATATCTATTAGAGAGTTAAGGCTAAAAGGCATTTACTATATAGCTTACTTAATAGTTTACTATAGCCTAAGAGACCCTAGAGTAAGATCTCTATAGATTTTATTATAAGCTTACTATTATATAAGAACCTAGTAAGAGATCCTAATTTTAATATAATACTTATAGTTATTAACTAGTACTCAAAAATAACTAGGTATATTACTTATTATAAGATAATTAATTCTCTAGAGCTTACTAGGATTATATAAGAATATATTTTCTTAATCTTTAGCTCCCTTAATAGTATTATTTCTAATCGAGAGATAGTATTTACTAGCTAATTCTAGTTTACTTTCTACTTCTATTTAATATATAAATAGTATTTAAGTATAGTATTTTATCCTTAAATAAATAAGTAAATAGAAAGGTAGAACTAGGCCTTAAAATATTACCTAAGATACTACTATAACTCTTAAAAGAATAACTAGTTTAAGAAGTTATCCTTTATAGAGTTTATATATAATAACTTAAAGTATTAAGTTCTATAGAATATACTCTTCTATATATATTATAGTTACTACCCTTAACTTCTATAGAATCCTAAGGATAGGATTATAGGGGAAGTACTAGCTATATATAAGAGACTAGAGACTCTTTAAGTAGAGTAGAATAAGCTTTAAGATCTTTAGTACTATATATAAAATAACTAAGAGACCTATTATAATAAGTATTAGTTAGATAAATACTTCTTTAAAAGAGCCTAGGTAATACTATTAATGAAAAACATTAAACTTAAGGTAAGAAAGCTTAAGCTAAAATTCATAGGTTTATTTAAAGTACTTAAATATATTAGATAAGCGGTATATAAGCTAGAATTACTAAGTATATATAATCGTTTATATCTAACTTTCTATATTTCTTTCTTTAAAGAGTATATAGTAAAGAAAGGTTAAGAATACTACTTATACCTTACTAGAGAACTTCTAGAATTAGTAGATAATAATAAAGAGCAAGAATATGAAATAAAAGCTATTATTAACTATTAATAAGATAACTAAAATAAAGAGTAATAGTATTTAATTAAATAGAAATCCTAGCTAGAAGATTATAATACCTAATTACTCGCTTTCCCTAACCTTAAAAACTCTAAGGAACTTCTATTATTATATAATAAAAACTATAATTTAGAGCCTATAATAACCTCTTAGTAACTTATTAAGGTTAAGAATTCTAGTCCCCTAAAGTGAAAAGGAAAGTCTCCTAAAAGAAAGAGAGGACTTAGAAAGCCTAAAAAATAGATATAAATAATAATTAAGATACTCTTTCCCTAGGCTTTTACCTAAGAAGGTTCTTTTTTTCTAAAGTTTTATTAAGGCTTATAAAATCACGTTTATATTTTAGGAATAATTAGGATTAGGAAAAGTTTATTATAAGTAGACTAGCTATGGGTATCTTAAAGAAAAATAAATACTAAGTCCTATAAATCCTATATCTAAAATTACTAAACTTTATATACTAGCCCTATTTAGGACTTAGTAAACTACTAAGAAATAGCTTCTAGAATCCACTTATCCTCTACTAGAATATACTAATACTATAATAATATTAGTAATAAAGAGGTTAAGAGGAGCTAAGGGACTTATAACTACTATATAAACCTTATAGAAGGCTTAGATCTCTATAATTAGCTTATAAATAATACTAATTATTATATCCTTAGTACTTAAGGTACTTATTATAGACTATTACTTAATCTTATTAGAGATTTTAGTAATAAGGTTAATACCCTAAAGGTAGATATTCTTATATTCCTTTTAGGAGTTAGTTAGGTACCTTTTCTTATTATATTATAGAGTACTTATAACTAGAATATGAGTCTAAGTTACCTTATCCTTAGGTTTCACTAAGTAGCGAGTAGAATCCGTAAGCTTATTAGCTTATATCTAGTTATTAAAGATCTAGTTAATAGGATACTCTTTATATATAGCGTGATTATAAGGGTTTACTTTAAACTAAGCTTTAAAGATTATTATAGTATCTTCCTAGGCCTAGTAAGCCTCTAAAAAGTTATAGGGAATCTTTAAATTATATTAGCTTTAGCTTAGATTTAGGGGAAGAACTCACTAGTTTATAGGACTCTAAACCCTTATTATATTAATTATAATTCTTCTTACTAGGTACTATAGTATATAAAGAGTTAGGATTAATAAGTAAATACTTAAAATATTTTAAGTATTAACTAATAAGAAGGAAAGAGGCTATAAGGTTACTTTTATACTTATTACGAGTAGTAGTAATAATGAAAGATATTATAGAATTAATTAAAAATAATTAATAAAGACTTAAAGAAGAATAAAAGAGGAGGTTAGAAAGTAAGGATAGATATAGGAAGATATAGTTATAGTTATAGTTATAGTTAAAAGAGGAAAGCTTTTCGTATTACGAAGAGGTCCTTAAATAGAAGTAGGGAACTACCTAGATTAATTACTAAAAATTTCGCGCTAATCCTAATTAGAATTAATATAACTAGTTACCTTACTTTCCTAGGAATTTAAGAATAATTTTAAAGAACTTAGAATATTTTTATAGGTTTTTCTATATGAATATCTCAACTAATATTCTATTTAAAACTATTTAGAGTATTTTAAACCTATATCTAATAAGTAGTATTAATCTTATAGGGTAATACCTTAGTATTTTAAATAAGCTAATTAGAGTATATATCCCTATAAACGAAATCGTAATTATTACTTAGCCCCTACTTCTAAGCTATAATTATAGTTATAACTCTTACTAATTAGACGCCCTCTAAATTAAGTATCGGTTCACTAGAAATGCTAAGTACTATCACGTGTAGTCGTGGAATGCTCGTTACGTTTATTATTAGTGAAGTAGTATATTATATAAGTTAGGGAGTTTAGTTTAGGAGGTTAAGCTACTGAACTGCACTCCTGAACCTCTGCTATGCCTAATCGGGTCTAGTCTACAGGATGGGCCGCGCACGTAACGTGGCACGTGATAATCTACAAAAGTGCGTTCAAATACTAGAAGCTCTCTGAAAACATCGAAAAATGTAGTTTCCCATTAAATGCATACTAGTTTCCTAATTAGGCCTAGTCCCACGCTCTCTAACCATGCCATATGTCCACGTGATACCCTTCCGTCAATATCCCCGCTTCCATGCGTCACTCTCCCACCGATATATCCCTCTCCTACTCTCCTCCGCTCCATACGTTACCTTATTCGCGTTTAACTCACTCCTCTACGTCTAGTTATATAGTATTCGTATTAATTAGGCGCTTAAGGGTGTTCATAGGCTTTAATTTCGTTATAGAGTTAGCAGGATTTAATTCTCCCTTAATCCACTTAACCTCCGTAATCTCCTGTTATTTATACGCCTAGCGGAGGTATATTACGTTAATTATAAGTCGCTTTTCCTATATAGTTCCAAGCTTTACGAGATACTTATATAGTAATTTCGAGTCTATATAGATAACTAGTGATAGATTAATTTCCAGGGCTCTATCGACTATTAATTTAACTATAGCGCCTATATTAAAGCCATATGCCATACCATATAGCTTAGAGGCTAGTATACTTCGGGTAACTCTCTTATACTTCGTAGACGACTAGTGGATAATATTTATATTCTAAGTAGTATTAGCTAAGGCTAGAATATAGCCTATTTATGAGGATAGATCTCTATTATTTATAAAGGATGAATTAGTTAATATAATTAAGTAGAGAGTCTCCTTATCTAGCTTTATAAATCATAGTCCCCTAGCAGCATTCTTAACTTACTACTAGAGACGCCTATTAAGCGAACTAACATCGTTTTCTATAGGTTCAATAGCTTAAGCGGCTATTACGAGGTTATAGGAGGCTTTAGGTTAATAGACTAATATAATATAGGCTCCTTAGGCTCATTGGGCTATATATTATTCCTTAATTATAAGGTTCATATATATAGCACCTCTACTACTCGTCGTAGTGGAGTTCTTAGTTAATATAGTCTTAAGGTTACCGCACTAGCGCTCTTGCGTAAGGGTAATTCCGGTAATCTTGGTTTCTATATTCATGGTATTTTCGGAGGTTTTAGTAGTTTCGGTATATATAATACCTCTATTAAACTTTAGATTATAGTTAAAGGTAAGCTATTCCCGCTCCTTAGCTAGGAATTAAGCTTCCTTTAGCTTTAATTACTCTATTTCCAGGAAATCGTCATCGCTAATAATTAGAGTGTCATTAGTTTATAAGCCTACTATACCGAACGGTTACTTGCTATATAGGAGGCATGGGTCGTAAGTTAACTATTCTATAGTAAGCTCATTAATATAGTAAGAGTAGTAAGTCTTAAACTAGTGGTTTCCGGCTTCCGGTATACTATATAGTGGTTTTATGACCTTTAGGACTAAATCGTCGCATAGGTAAAGGTATTTAGCGAGCTCTTATAGTAGTTTTATATAAAAATCGCAATTTAGGAGAGTTATTAATTAAATATACGCCTATAAGATATCTCGTAAATAAAGCCCTATGGTTTTAATTATTATAGCGGTAATACTAAGGATAATTCTCTGGCTAATACATTAAATAGTCAGCGATTAAGTTAATATAGTATACTTCTCCTAATTATTATACGCCTAAATAATAAGTCTTAATTTACGAAGCTCTTTATTAGTACCCTTATTCTTGATCTCGTCAATGAACCTGGAGTTAAAGATACATACTCCCTCTAGTACCTCTAAATATAAGGTGACCTTAAAGATACCCTTTTCTAGGAGTCCTTCGATTTTAGCTTAACGGGAGTCCTTATACTAAGCGTCGTTTATTAGGTATATATCTCCCGTCCCCTCTACTTTAATTCCGTTATCTTATAGGAATACTATGACTTTAGGTGATATTTTACGAGGTCGTCCTCTCCTATATTTCGGAGGGATAGCGGAGGGAGTTATGCTTGCTTCGCCTTAGCTATTACCGTGGTTATATTTGGGTTTAGGGCTAGAATTGTCGAGATTAAGGCTTTTATCTCCCCGTAGGAATAGCTTTATAGAGGTTAAGCGGAAGGAGGTATTACCTTATAGTAAAGCTAGTACGCATGACTTACCCTCTATAGATACTAGCTTATATAGCCCTTCCTACTACCCTAGTTAACCGGTATTCCCTTTACGCTATACTAAGACTTCTGAATTTAATAGGAGTTTATATATATTAGCTATAGAGGGTCCATTGCATGTATTTAGGGCTCTTACTACTTCGTGACTAGCTCATATCCTCTTTATCTCCTCTATTGCTTTTCTTAGGGTATTTAATTACTATGCGACTAAAGGTGATAGAGGGTCATATTCGCTTATCTAAGGTAAAGCGCTATAAACCAGGAGTATAGGAATAATTCCGTCTAGTCCTACGGTATTATTAATTACTTTAAAGGCCATCTGTAGTACTATGTCCTTATTAATTCTATTAATTTTGGCGATAATAATCTTATAGGCTTATTGAACTATATTATAGTACCGTTTAATGATTCTAACTAAATAGTGGGCTTCTATAGGGATGATCTTAATTATAGTCCCTGTCGAATTCGTAAGCTGTGTGAACTCTTTACTAGTAAACTACTTCCTAGCGTCTATAGTAATCTAATTAGGAGGTCCTAAATAGGTATTAATCTAATACTGTTTTAGGGTATCCTATATATATTAAGTACTAAGGCTCTATAGCTATTATCTGGCTTAATACCGTGTTCCTTCGTTAATAATATATAGTATGGGCTTCCCGAATATATAGAAAATATTGACGATAATAGAGAAATTAAAGCTAACATTATCCCTTAAGTTAAACTTAAATTAGCCGGGTAATTTCCCGTTTAATTAGTACTACTTATAGTATCTCGTAAAGTATTCGAGGGCTTATTTATTAACTTCGTGGCCCGCTTATTTAAGGACGTTTCGTAGTTTCTCGATTAATGGATAGCCGAATCAACGGTGTAATTATTATAATTCAGGTTCTATAAGGAAATAAGGGTTAGAGGTAAAGGATTCTAATATAAAGGTCTTGAGTAAGGTATCCTATAGGAGGAAAGAATAACTAAATTGTCGTATTACTAGTATCTACTTCCTAGTGGACATAATTAGTTAGTTCCGGAGGTTATTGAAATAGACCTTTAGTTTATCTATATCCGCTAAGCTAAGTAAAAATAGAGTCTTCGAGGGCATAATATGGAATTATATGAGCCTAATTAGTATATCTATAATCGTAGATCCTAAGGAAGATGATATACTAATCCCGAACTTGACTTTAACGCTCCCTTTAGTAGATTTATTAAGCTCGATACTATTATCTATCTATTATAAAGCTTGGAATTAATTAAGTCCAGTGGTTGAGTATTTAGCGGCTCCGGTATCTATTACGATTCCGTAAAAGCGGTTAGTACTATACCTGGACGTACTTCCTACTATAAAGGTTTAGGTGTCCTCTATAAGTGATTTATTGGATTCCGTGGTATTATTCTCTCCTATTAATAAGTGAGTATAAGAGTAGTTTATGAGGTTATTTATAAGGTCACTAGCCGTGTTTAATAGCTTAGGAGGTTATAGATTAGGCGCGGTAAAGAGGGTTTCAACTAAGGTAAAGTAGGAATCCTATTCCTTAGGGTCCTCTATATTTACTAGTAGAGTATTAAAAGTATTACTTAGTTTATCCTCTCTACTCCTATTACCCCGTTTATCTCCCCTTTCCCCTTTAATTAAAGCTACGTGGTATAAATATGCCCTTATAAACTTCCTCTTAAAGTCTAAGGAGTCTATAGCTCTAAACCTATATAGGTTTCTAGCTCTAAATTGAGCCTTCTTATCCCGTTACTCCCTCTCTATATATTTCTAGGATTAATAGTCTAGTTTCCCGTATATAAAGCACGACTTTAAGGGGTCTATATCGCGGTTTTTATAGGGGTTCGTGTAGTTGGTATAGTATTAATGATTTCCGAACTAATAGTTATCTGAGTAGTTACTTAAGCGATATCATTAATTAGTAAAGAAGGTATCCGCATTATTCGGATTAAGCTTCTTAAAGGCTATAATAGAGGACTATAGCTTATAGAGAAGCTTACTAAGGGCTATTAGAGGGTCTAAAACAGCGAATTTACAAGCTTTGGAGTCTTAATAGGTGGTAATAATTTTGTTATAGAGAAACTCCGTCATCTTTAAGGTAGGCGTAAGGCTATATTATAGTTTATATAGTTTATTAATTATTAACTAGATAATCTCAAAAGTCGATTTTCTCATGTATTTCTCTATTATTAAAGACTATATAATTACGTTCCATTAATCTAGGTTTCGTCGTTAATATCCAGGGCCTTTAAAGAAACTATAGAGGTATATAGTAATGTAATTAAATGAGTCCTTAGATATCTAGTTATTATAGAAGTAATCTAGTACTAGTCCCTTAAGTATAGTAGGGAAAGCCTTTATAATAGCCTCTTTCGGAAGCTCTACGTGTTTATAGATATCGTAGAAAATAGTGAGTTTCTAATTAAAGCTACTATTCCCGCTATCTCACTTAAGTTCATCCATATAGATTCTAGTGATCTCCCTAATTAGCTTCACTCTATTAGTTAGCAGAGGGGCATTTTAGTGTGGTTCTAGTACTAATATAAATGGTTCCGGTAGTAACTTAGATAATTAAGGTAATAGAGGTAGTATAGGAGTCCCTAAGGGGGAAGGTATTAAGAGAGGTATATACTAGTTTAACTAGCTTAATAATAGAGTATTCTTGACACCTTTAAGCGTAATATAGGCCGAAGTAATAGGTCCTTATACGAGATCTATTTAAATTCCGCCTTTTTTAGTAATATCCGTAATCTCCTATTTACTTTATATATCCTCCCGTATAATATTAACTAAGGACTACGCGATTATAAGTTATTTACTATTTTATTTAATATAAACGCCCCCGTATTATAGGAAAGCTTATAGGGCATAAACAATGATTTGGTTAACTTTATTCCAGGTTATAGTATTAAAGGTTATAAAGTCCTCCCGGAATAGCTCCTATAGATTTCTATTAGACTATTTATATAGGGCGTACTACTATATCTTAGTATTAATATAGTCATTAAGGTCCTCCTTTAGTACCGTAAATATATTAATTCTGTCTTATTACCTTTTAATTCTTGTCTTCTATTCCTCTATTTCTATTTTCTTAGTATATATATATATTTAATTCAAAGTAGGAAAAGAGCTAAAGAGCTAAAAGTAACCGTAAAAGAGGTAGTTTGGTTTAAAGGTTTAGTATTAAAAGTATCGCTTTGTAGCAAGTATATGTCTATAGCAGAGAAGTATATATATAGGAAATCGAAGTAATTTGGTATAAAAATCGGAGGAAAATCGTAGGAGAAATATAGGAAAATCGAGGTTTCAGGAGGTTTAAGGTCGGAATTAAGGTATTTCTCGGGCGTGTATATATATATAGTATACGTATATAGTCCAGAGGTTCTCCTAGTATTATAGTAATATATAAGTAGAATGGATAGTTTCCAAGTTCGTAGTATTAGTGCTATAGAAGTAGTTTTATAGGAGGTTCTAAGGTTCGAAGGTTTAAAGGAGAAGTATTAGAGGTTCGCAGGTTCGTAATTGAGGTATTCTCGACCGGTTCCCGGTATAGGGGATCGTCGCAGGTGGATAGGTTATTATTCTAGTAGGTTATAAAGGGTATTTGGCCTTATAAAGGAACGATTAAATAGAGGTTACTCTAGTAGTTTACGAGGAGGTTTAGCCTTATAAAAGAGCTATCTTGAGGGTATTACTTTAGGTATCGAAAAGTAATTAAGGTTAAGGTAAAAGAAGTAAAAGTATAGTCTCCGCTAACTAAGAATAGCTAAGTAAATAGCTATTTCCTATAGCAAAAATCAATTATCGTCTCCCTAGGCTACTAAATACTTTCGTAGGAGTCAATAAGAGGTTTCCCCTAGTAAAAATCAATTATCTACTCCCTAGGCCACTAAATACTTTTATAGGAGTTAATAAGTAGTTTTCCCCTTTAATATAAGTAGACTAGATTTGCTTTAGGCTACCGAATACTTTTAGGGCAAATCTAAATACCTCTAATCTATAAGTACTAACTAATTAGTATCGGTTTACCAGAAACGCTAAGTACTATCACATGTAGTCGTGGAATGCTCGTTACGTTTATCATTAGTGAAGTAGTATATTATATAAGTTAGGGAGTTTAGTTCAGGAGGTTGAGCTACTAAACTATACTCCTGAACCTCTACTATACCTAATCGGGTCTAGTCTACGGGATGAGCCGCGTACGCAACGTGGCACGTGACAATCTACAAAAGTGCGTTCAAATATTAAGCTTATATAATAAAACCACCTCCTAAGATACTAGAAGTTTACTTTAATAGAGTCGAATATGTTTTTTATTAGGATATATTAATAGATCTTAGGGGCTAAGATCCTTAGAGGGGGGTATATTATAATATATAACGGGTTATACGTGATATTAGTACATATAATTAACCTTAGCTCTCGGGTAATATAGTCGGTAATTAGGAGAGTTAATAATTCTATTATATTATAAGAATACTACTAATTAGTAGGCTAGCTAGTACTTATTAATTACTAGATTATATATATATTATTCTAGGCTCCTATTTATAGGAGCCCTCTCTAGACCTCTAAGGAGGGATAAAGATTAGTTCTATACTAAATTTAATACTTGTGATTTTTAATACTATAACTCTAATTCTATTATTACCTTATTACTTACTAATAACTACCTTATAATATTACTTATCTTTAGTGTTTTATTTACTATTTATTACGAGTATATATAGTATAGAAAGAGTAAAAGAGCTATAAAAGTAGTAAAAGTAAGAGTAGGGATAAAGAGTTAATAGATAATAATAGAGAGCTAATTATAGATGAAGCTAAAGAGGGTAAGGAGAGGGATGAAACTTAGTAGGCTAGTAATAGTAGAGAGCTTAATATAATAAAAGACTATTATGAACTAACTAAATTTAGTCTAAAGCAGAAATAATTATTATAAGATATACTCGAGTTATTAGAATTAAGAGAAAATAAGGATATAAAAGTCCTAAAAATGAGTATATTTATAATATTTATTACAAATATAACTACTATATAATTATAGTATATAAAGCTCATACTAGGGCTAGACTCACTTATAATTAAAACCTCTATTTTTCTATAGAATAAACGTTACTTTATTTCGTAACTATATAAAGTCTAAAAAGCTATAATTGATTTAATAGTCTTATAATTTATTTTATAGTTATTTTAGGAATTATTAAAGATAAAAACCGTTTAAGGTATAATAATAAGTATTTATATATATTTACTAGATTTATTATATTATATTCGAGTTCTCTTTATTAAATATATATTACTAAGAGTTATGAGAAGAAAGTAGACTATAGAAGATATTAACTAGTTTCTTAAGCTATAGAAAAAATATCTTATAGTTAGAAACTATAATTCATATAGTATTTCTAATTAAGATATAAAGATTAACTAACCTAGTATTACTTTAACTCCTTTTTAATTTTATTGAGCTTTATTTTTGAATCTTAATCTCTTATTAAGGGGTATACTAAAAGACTAATTATAGACTAGTTTATTCTCTTAGAGTACTATATATAACTATCTTGAGATTCTTATTATTATTTTTTTTGAAAGGGGAGACGGAACATAATTCTTTTACAAAATTCACTTGAGAGCACGTGATCTTCAACTAATTACCAGCCCTCTTGCGTACCTCAGCCGTCGACGGAAGGAAGATGCACGCCTTAAGGCCTAAGGGTTCTTATTTATACCTGTCCTTACTCTATATACGGGGATGTAAGGCATGTTCCGGATAATTCTGAGCCTGTAGGTGGTCGCTTGATTGAGAGAGTAGTCTGAGTATAGCGTGATAACATGAATAGCGAAAGAATTAATCCATAAATAGGGAGGTGAAGAATCCTTTTTTATTGGCTACGCACAGAATATTCAGCGAGTGTGATCAAAGCTATTAACGGAATTTAGAGAGGGAGAGTGGCAGTTCCCGTTAATACCCTGTCCTAAGCCTTATTCACTTCTCCCGGCTAACTAAAACCTATTCGAAGACTGATTATTTAAGTAAGCTAGTAAAAGAATTCCCGTATGTAAGCCACCACTAAAGGGGAAAGGTCGCAACCAATACTCAGATAAGACGCCTATGGGCGGGCTCGCTACCCTCCCTAAGGCGCTAATAAGAAAGAATATGGCGGCACGGGCGGTTTAAGTAATAACTAATCCATTATTAGTCCGTACAACTTCGATACAATTAGCTATCATATTACCAAATATGTAGCTAGTTAGCTAGAGATTTGATGTGGTGTAAGAGGGGCTTTTGTACCTGAGAGGGAGCGGTGCTTAGGCCCGTGCGCCGAGCCTTGCCTAATACGGGCTTACCGTCTAGCCGTTTACTCATAATTATATTAATTTCATTTAATACAAATCGCTTAAAAGAAATAATAATAAAGTTCTTTAATTAAAATATTATTTGCTTATAATAAACTTCCTTTAAATAAATTTATTAATAAAATATTAAAGTAACGTGGTTTATTAGTACCCTACGTATATTAGTACCCTATACACTTTTCTACTACCCTACTACTTTGAACTACGATTATTTAACCACTACACATTAAATTAATTAAAACTAATCAGAATCTAATAAACTAGACATATCTACATCTTCTTAATAAGTTCGCGTATTATGACTAGTCTTCCTGTAATTTCTATAGCGTCGCGCGCTTAATTACCCCTCGTTCTAACGACCCCCTCTAGAGCGCTTATCACGTCGAATCTACTCGTCTACCTCCTCTTAGGCTAAAATATCATATGTATCCTCTATAGTAAGTATACCCCCTTAACGGATACGATTCTTTTTGGCCCTCTAACGCTTAGAAAGTACTTCATTTACTACTCGAAGTATACGTAGCTTAGCGGATATAAGGGTTATATCATGAGCCAAAATCTCTATACCCTTTACTAATGTAGCGACTATTGAAAAAAGTGACATTAGCGAGCTTCCTTAATAGTAGGTAATACGATCCCAAACTAGAGTTATCTATGAAAGGGTGTTGGTCGGGTTACATGGTATCTGAGCGACCCAAGGGTCGGCGTCTCTAGAGAGGGGGCTAGTCGGTATTAGAGTCTATAACTTGATATTAAGCTTTGAGATTACTACTTAAGGATTAAAGGGAATTAGGCTAGCTCTGCGGAATCTAGCTTAGGTGTTTTGGACCGTAATTAACTATAGATACGCTACTTTAAAGGCTATAAGGAACTCGACCTTAGTAATATAGTAGATATAGGCTTTTATAAAGCCTTTAATTTGCCGGCCATATATCCACTTTAATATACTAAAATATCTAATATTGAGTAGCTAGGTAAAATGAGAGGAGTATAGAGGTAATCCAAGAGTTATAATATTGTGGGACTTGTAATAGTCTTAGAATTCAATTAATTCGTGACTCTCATACCCGTCCAGAACTAGCATCCGATATGGGCCCTTTACGCGAGGAGTAGTATATTTATCGAAGTGTTTTAGCTATTCTAGACCTATCTCATTATTTGTCTATCTGTTATTTGTAGGTTTAATAACCTAATTACGTGAGAGGTCGGTCTCAGAGTACTAGTTCACGAGGTGGTTAATGCCTTAAATAGCCAAAAATAGAGGGATATCCTAACCTTCGCTATTAACATAAATAATCGCTATTGCCTATTCCCGATTACCTGGCTATATTCCCTTAGCTCTGCTATATTAATCAGTACATGTAATAACTATTCCGGGTGTAATTAGGCCTATTATAAAGCCAGTCTCGTCGAAGTTATAGAAATCGCTATCCACTATACTATACTTCGCCCGTATATTCTCTACTAGTCGGAACCACACGCTAATTAACTCAGGATCTTCGTATAAGGCTCTTTGGAAGTCATAAACGCGGTTAAAACGTGTCTTTAACTCTAGGTAGCGTTATATAAAGTAATACGCCTAGAGCTTGCCGACAGGTTTTGCTTAATGCGTTTTTCGTAACTAATTCGCTATATCTTCCACATTAGTCTACCGTAGGGAAAACCCTCTAGAATCCTGATCGAGTATATAATTAATAATAATTTGCTCTTCGAGTTTAGTCAAATTCTGAGCTACTAGCCGACGGTCGCGGATTAAAGTATAGCCGTTTATTCTAAGACGAAGTATAGATTCGGGGACCTCGTAGATTATTATAGCCTTTCGACGACTTAGTTTTTTGGATATTCAAATAGCTTCGATAGCTAAGATGATTCGTGCTTCTTGGGTTTGAACTAATATTTGTAGTTATTGAGAAAACGCGTGTTAAAGTAATGGGGGTAAGAAATCAGGAAAAGTGCGCAGGGTACTAATATGCGCAGGGTACTAATAAACCACGTTATTTCTTATTTAAAATATATTTATTATTATTATAAAGATTATTATAAATTAATAATAAGTTATAAGAATTATTAATAAATAGCAATTTTATAATATACTAAAAAAGCTTAATTAATAAAGAAATTAAAGGAGAAGCTATTAAGATATTATAAACTTAAATAAATTAAGTTTTAAATTAAAGAGTATTAACTTAATTTGATATAAAAGTAAAAGTGTTATAAAAAAGTATAAGATTAAGAAATATAATATCTTTTTCTTTTCTTTATTATATAATAATAAAAAGTATATATTTATAATTAATAAACTTTAAAGTATTTATAATATTAATTTTAATTATAAAATTTGTTTATTTAAGCGTAAGCAACTACGCCCGGTTTGGCTTATAATATAAAAAAAACTCCCATTAACGTTTAATAAAATAGAGAATAATATTAGAGAGTAATAGTTAACGGAATTCCCGTCGAGGAACGTTATATATGCCCAAGATCCTGTTCCACTCCAAGCTCATTTCAACTAGCGTGGCATCCTGCCCAGGGCTTGAAGACGCCGAGGACTCAATGCAAACCCAATCCTTGTCATCTTCATCCATGGGATTGACCTGCATAAAACCGCGTAATGTATCGCCCTCTGTAATGCGGCGACAGACCAGCGCAATCCCCTGCGGGCTCACGACTTTAACAACAACGACCCCGGCCGCAAACATGGTCCGAAGCTCAATTTTCTGATCGATAGAGAAGCCAGATTGGTCTTTCCTGTAGAAAAGCTTATTGTACGGACCCCTTGTGATCAAGGTGGTAGACGGCTCGTTCCATAGTAAGTACTGCAGCACCTGCTGCGCGTCTTTGTGCGTGACATCGCAGAGCTCGCTCAGACTGCGGCAGACAACACGGCGTCGCAAGTAGTCCCGCCAAGGCCAATCCTGAACGCGATACGCCTTAGCCACAACAAGGATGAAGGCTGCCAGGGCCCAGCAGAATACGGTAATGTTGAAAGGATCGACGCCTTTGATACGTTCCTGGACCGTAAAGCCCACAGCGATACCGCCCAGAACCAAGACAACACAGGCAAATGCCACGCGCAGCACATACGATGCATACGAAATCGTTATTGAAGTCTCGTCGATGGTCCAATGCCGGGTGATTTCCTTGTGCAGGCTCCGCATTTCTTGGATCTCCTCCTGCAATTCTTCCTTCGAGTTCCATTTTGGGCCCCGCTTGCCTTGCTGTATCTCGGAGTCGAATTTACGATCAGCCTCGTATATGTGAAGATATTCTAGGCCGTTTCTTGACATGAGAGAAGTTGAGACTGCCTGCGTATCCGGAACGGCGTGGTCAGCTTCCGGGTCCATGCCTGGGGCGACATTCCCGTTATGAGCCATGTCCCGCAGTTCATTCTCAAATGACTTGGTTCTCATGACAAAGAGCGCCGAGAACTTGACCGGTGCGACCGGTCGGAGGAAATCGCTTTTCATCGAGACGAGGTTGAAGATACGGGCCAGATCCGCGATGCTGGACACCGAATATGGTTGAGCACAGCCGAGCGGTACAAGAAGGGTGACAACTGCATCCAAGGAGGCGGTATCGAACGGCTCGATGTTTCCGACCGTTTCAGACTCGCAAGATACCGTAACTGTCCCACCCTGAGACACCACCCAACCAGCCGTTCTGAGGACAGTTTGCGTAATTTCGACGAGTCTCGAGGACATCTTCTGAGCACCCCAAGCGACCCTGCCCGAAGCCGACATGTTCAGCTCTCCGTCCCGGTCTTGCCCAAAAAGCACGGTAGTCGTGTGTAGGCCAAGCTCTGTTGCCAGCAGCGAGACCTCGAACGATTGAGACGACATGCCCGACTTCTCGCTGGAAACGAACAGGCTGATAATGAGTCGTATTACTCGGTTCAGTGTGCGTCGGGTGCCAACCAGTTCCACCATGTAAGCCGCCTCCAGGCGGTCATCATCGGTATCGAATTGGTGCGTGGAGTCGAAGTCGGGCATTAGATTGAAACGAGCCTGCTGCTGGTTCACTGCGTTCTGCACAACCGAGGAGGCGAGATCCCTTCGCGTGACCCCAAACCCCTTAACGACATGGACGCCCATCAGCAAGCCCTTGCGTTTCACCTTCTCCATGAGCATCATATCTCTAGCGGAGCCTAGCGATCTCTCGGTATACTCTTTCGGATTCTGGCAAAGCACCTTGACTTTCATGGACCAGCGAGCTAAATCCGCGAGACAACGGGCTTGCCATTCAGCATTATCCGACTCGTCGATGACCATCAATCCAACGATGGCGGTGAGGTAGTCGACGAGGGCCCAACAGAGTTCCAGATTATTCTCTAGTATCTTGCTTGAATCTCGGTCCAGACGACTCTCAAGGGCTTCCTGGATTCCCGCTAAGCGGCTCTCGTCAAACAGTTGAGGAAATTTCTCAAACAGGGCGATTTCGATATCGTGATCGCATATAATGAAGCACCAGAGCAATTTCCATCCCGCGGCATCGAGTTTCGAGTAGCCATGCAAGTCAGCATCCCCTAGCGGCTCGTCCATTTCGAAGCGAAGTCGCTTGAAACCTTTAAGGGCTTTGTGAAGACGATTGGCTTCGATGCGGCTCATGGATTCTCGCTTTTTTTCATCGATGTCGTAAAGATCCATGATGTCCAACAGTGGGAGCCACTCAATGGATTTTGGAGTGTCGGGTCCTTTGGTGCTTCCTGGTTTCTGATAGCAGCGGTGGAGGTCGATTGCATCGAAAATATTGTCGGCGGTCGTCGTCAACTTGACCATTTGAGGATTTCCGAACGCGTCTGTGGTTTCATGTACGTGCGACTCAATATCGCAGGCAGGCTCCTCCGAAGCTCGCCCCAAAGGCTGGGTTGATGCCATGATGGGATGTGTCCTCGAGCAATGTCAACGTCGCAATGATAGATTAGATGGTGTTGGACAAGACCTTTTTGGGACAGTAATGCTGAATTCGCAGCGGATGTTCGGGTGCCATTCGGGGGTTGACGGTAAATAGGATTTGGTATTGTACCCCATGCAAGTCACGGAGTGGGCGTTTTCTGGATTAGCACATCAGGAGACCGATCAACTGCCCGTCAAAGTCAGGAGATCTCCAGCTTGTTGGGTACAATCGGTCCCTCATTGGTTACACCGCGCCACGCAATAATGCTGTGGCTGCAGCAACGATTTCAGCTTTGGGGAATACCATCAGATAAAGACAAATCAAATCTGTTGAAGGGCGCCAATCTTCTTGCAAAAGCAATACTGGACAACACACCACTTCCGACTAACGAATTCGAAACAAATTCCTGGTTATCAGGAACCGAAGCATCTCTTCTACCCAGCAGGGACAATCAGGCAATGTTTTTAGGACCTTGTTGAAAAGCCCTGGGCATTCTGCATACATCAAGCATCTACAAGCAACGTACCTTGACTTAACGGCAGATTCTTTCCGTCTCTGCGTCCGGATAGCAGGCTTCGTGGAACATCGACACAAAACAGCCTCTAGACGTTACGGCCCACGCAAACTAGATTAACGAAGATGGATGATGAACCGCCCAGATCCACCGAGGTTGCGTCCGAATACAGAAGACTCTTGAACCAGTCCAGCCATACTGCAAGACCGTCTTCGGCCGAAAACCTTCCAAGAGACGATGGAAAACCAGTGCTTGTTCAGCCCGCCGAGCCTGCCTCAGCCGCAAATAAAGCTGGAAGCATCATCAAACTACAACACTTAGTCGACGTTGCCGATCCGGACCAGCTAGGCAGCTTTATGACAGTCGCACTTGATCGATACAATCCACGGCAGGCTAGGAAAGCGCTCAAGGAAAAGCACTGGTTGGAAGCAGTCATTGTTGTCCGTCGGGTGATTGAAGCGGGAATCATCACATCATTCACCGTCGAGATCAACTCGGCTTCTCTCCAAGCCGAGCTCAGGCGTCTTGTGAACATGGAGCCATTCCGAGATGTCCGAACAGTCGATGAGACCATGATCATCCCAAATCCATTCCGGTGCCTTTTCCACAACTGCGACAAGATCAAGCAGGCAATTAAGAGCACATCGTCTGTCAAAGCAAGCTCGCTGAAGGACGAACTCACTCTACTCCACGACTTCATCATATCCAAGGAGGCCCTGGAAGACACCATTCGCGAGCACGAGAGTTTGACGAGTCAAAAGATCATAACTTTTGATCTTCTATGGACCATATATCCTCCTCAAGAGTTGGTCCTCCAACTGGAAGACGGGGCTGCCGAGTGCTACCGCGTTGAAGACGCATGGGAAGACGCTGACAGGTTCAACCGGCTCATACTCAAAGTTTCTCTTCTCTCAATGCGCTACGACGGTCGAAGGGGCGGCATCTGTCGAACAAGTGCCATCATTCCGTGGTTCAATGGCACCGTCAGAATCAGTCCTCAGGAGTTGCCATTGTTTCCCCTGCGATACGTTACCGCGGAAAGCCAGAAAGAGATTAAGCGGTTTCTCATCGAAAGGGGCAAGCAATATGTGCACCTACAGTCTCAGAGGTATAACTACCTCAAAGCATCATACTTCTGGGGGGATGTCAAAGAGGATGGTCTGGCGATTCAGACCGACCCAGCACACGCAGCCACACAGGTACGAACAAGTCCACCCCCAACTTAGCTGATACCTTAGACCATCGCATGTACAATTCTGAGCCCAGGTACAGTTGGAGACTAACTCACTGGGTGTCTTTGCAGTCGAACTTTAGAGTCGTGGTTGACGCAGCAGCCGCTAGGGACGCCGGGAAGGCTCCAAATATTACGCTCATTTCATCGAACTGGGATGAGTACACCCGCGGCGGCTTCAAGGGTGACCTCACGGGGAGTGGGAATGGAGTAGATGGCCCGAGTAATGCAGGCGGGGCAAGTGGGCAACGAAACGACACAGAAGCGGTGAACTTTGATTCTACCCAAAGAATGGATCCAGTGCTTAATATCCCACTGAGAAGAAAGCGGGAAAAAGAGCAAGACACTCAGTCACTAGATACACGCGAACCACCCTGGCGACAAACGCGGGACGCAATGCAGTCTCCTGGGGATAGGGTTTTAGAGGCGAATAGCAGCAACAACTGGAGTTACAAGGAGCCGAATTTCACTGACGATGACTATGTCCTGGCTCCAATGCGGCTGCCTGCATTTCTGCTGGACAAAAGGCAGTGGATTGAAGCGGCCGTGACAGGGTTGAAAGGGATTGACTTCTATCCTCACCCTTTTAATACCCTGCAGCTAAATCCAGACAAGAAGAAGCTGATAAAGGCACTTGTGAAGGGGTTCAATACTACTGGCAGGAAGAGATTCAAAGGTTTCGACGACATAGTGCAGGGAAAAGGCAGGGGGTTATTCTTTCTTCTCCACGGGGACAGTGGTTTAGGGAAAACGTTTACGGCCGGTGAGTGCCTACCTTGACGTATTTTAGCTTGGAATTTTCAGCACTGGTTACCTCGCTAGATAAAGATCTTATTTACCTGTAGGGTTGACTTTCGACTAACAGTTCTCAGAGGCAATTGCAGAAGAGACGAAGAGGCCTCTGTATCATGTCAGCACTGGGGAATTGGGCACAGGGGTCAAGGAGATGGAGATGAACTTGACAGAAGTGTTCAAGCTTGGGTGGAGGTGGGGGGCGGTGGTTCTCATTGACGAGGCTGATGTGCTCGTTGCAAAAAGAACCGACAATGAGCTCGAGCGTAACGCCGTCGTTGCGAGTAAGTCAAGGCACCGTGTCCGGAGCACACGGAGGGATGTGTGAGGACTGCGAAGGCTAACTCTCGGTCCTTTCACGCACAGTGTTTCTCAATCTCGTCGAATATTATCAGGGACTTTTGTTCGTCACAACCAACCGCGAGTTTTCGTTTGATGATGCTTTTGAAAACCGTATGCACGCAATTCTGAAATTTCCCAAGCTCGACTTTCAGGCCAGGCTCAACATCTGGAGAAATCTAATCGTCAACCGACTGAACCCTGTACCGCTAGACGACTCGTGGTCCGAAGACCAGGAGGAGCTGGAAATACTCGCTAAGCTTGAGCTCAACGGCCGCGACATCAGGAACCTGATCCGGACGGCTTGTGCGTTTGCAAGCTCATATAAAAAGAACCTCGGCGTACGTCACATCGCGATGGTACTGCGCGAGGTTTGCAAAGCAAGCAACTTGAAGGAAATAATAGACGAACTGGCACCCGCGCTCAAGAGGGTGGTCACATTACCCGTTGAGGGCGGCCAAAGACCATTTGACACCATCGATAACGAGGCGGAGGATGCAAATGAATCTGAAGACGATGGGGAGCATGACGATGATCAATCCAAACCTCTAGGGTTGATAGGGGGGCTCCCGGTTGAATGGTAAGTTATCGCTAAGTCTATCTTCGGGAAAGTAAAATAGTTCAGTGTTATTCAATGAGTGAATATCATTTGTTTGGTACTACTGCCAACTGAAATACAACCCCACTTACTTCACCAAGAACGCGTTTGAGTTGATTTGCGACCTGGTATCTATCCATCTAGTGGTTTTGAGAGTAGGTACCTACCTTCCTACTTGTAAGGAATGCGAGCTACAGGCTAGGTTGGCCACGTATCTTCCTGGATCGCATTTGAAGACTCGCTGAACAGAGAGACTCCTTCTCTAATGTTGCTTATGTCAAATTCGTACGGGTAATGGAGGATCTCAAAGATGCTGCCGCCGCGGAGAGGTTAGCAGGCCGAGAGCCCCGAGAGCGTGGCCGTAGAGACACAAGCATTGCTATTGACTATTACCTCACGTTTAAAGGTGTAGCTTTAGATAAGGCTTCTAGAACCCAGGTGTCAAGATGTATGGATATTAGACGGCACTGGTATTTACTTGAAGGACCATCACCTCTGCTACTTTGCGCTTATTCAGACGTGGCAGACTAGATTGTGTATGTACTTCTTCTTCTATTGCTCAACTTAGCTTTCTAAACTTATCAACAGGAATAGCAAAATAATAATACCTAGCTTAAAGGCTATAGCCGCCTAGGTCTAGCAGATCGCTCTTGAACTGGCTCGAATATTTGTTGCCCTAGTCTAGAACGGCGGATTAGGGATGATGGGCATAGAACAGAAAATGTATTTCTAATCGACACTTGTTTAAGAGCTTGCTTCATTTCTTCTATCTCCTCCATCCCCTCTTCTTACCCATCTCACCCATATACCCTAATCTTCTACCCCACCCATCTCCTCCACCCTACCCATCTCCTCCGTCTACTCCGTCTCGCCCATCTCATCCATTTTCCGTTTTCCCCATTCCGCTTCGTTAGCCGCTTACATTTTGATAAGTCTTGTACGTATAATAAATTTTGTTAGTAATGTCACGAGGCTAGTCACAGGACATCGTAGCATTTCACGTAAAAGTGGGCTCGAGACGGACGCATCGACGCTGGTTGAAGATAGGGGATGCCGATATTTCTGAGGCGCGCAGGCCATATTTGCGAATGAGGTGTGGGATTGACGGGATGAGGCCTTCGAAAAGTGCTTCCAACTTCCGAGCAGTTATGTGCGAAGGGCCATTTTTGGCATTATCTCTCCTCCGTTCAGAGAGTGCTAACCCAATCGCAGAGGATTCCTTCGGGGCAGCCAACTTGACCAAAGAGAAATCGAAGTTGAGGTTTGCAGCTGCGAGAGTCACCTCATTCGTTGCGGACGCAAGCGCCGCTGTAATTTTGCTTACTGACATGGTATTGAAAAGATACTGTATCAGAATGTACGGGAGAATCCCGATCTCAAACGATGCAAAACAATCTCTGCTTGCTTAGGCGAACCGTGAGTCCTTATATCACTCCACAAGGGCGTCATTTAAGTATGTACCGTAATGGAAATTACAAGGCGCATTTGCGATCAGCCTTGATGAGGCAGATAGAGCAAGGGGCAGCAAAAGCCACACTGACAGTTAGTGGTGAGCGCATTGCGTCGGCCGGAGCGTGCTAGAAGGAACACGTAAGACACTGAGATCCAAAAATAGCGTTTTAAACGAGAACATTATGCCTCATTTGTGAGTATGATGATGGAGTGTGGAGTGGATTGATTGATTGATTGATTGATTGATTGATTGATTGATTGATTGATTGATTGATTGATTGATTGATTGATTGATTGATTGATTGATTGATTCATACACCCACCATTTTGCGTCATTAATTATTCCCTTCCTCTTTTCCCAATCCCGCCAGAGTTAGCGCTTTGGTATTAGCGATCATAGCGCCGCAACTAAATACTGCACAACATATTTTGATCAAAATTTACTAAAAGCAGGGTTTGAGACTAGACTAGTACTCTCAGAAGACTCGTGCAGCGTGCGCGCCGTTCAGAAAATCCGTCTCAAGAAACAGCAGTCCGAAATGCCCACCACAAGAACAAACCTCCGTCGGCCGTGGTAGTTGCATTACACCACCTATTTCAAACCCCCTCTTTTGTGATATATTAATCGAGCAGCCTTGCCTGTATCGATGCGAGATGGCAGACTTCCTCTATCGTAGGTGTCGGTAAAGGAGTGGATGCACACGGGTCACTCTGGTCATACTGCTTCTCACTGTCCCAACCACTCAGTTGAAGAAGTGGTAATGCATGTCCGCCGCTTGGCTGATCGGCTCGTTCGGCTGCTGGGCTGGCTTGGCTGGCTCTGGGGCTGGCCGGAACCTCGGGAGTTCTTTAACTGAAAGAATAATCGCCACCTGGCCAGTCAAAGGTAGTGTTTTCCGTGATGGCACGCCTACCGAATTGACGACGTCGAGGCAAGAGGGCAAGTTCGTTACCTTCGCGGAGAGGACACGTGGCCTCTTGGAGTTTTTACGGTTTTCTACAGACTTTCGTGAGAGCCAAAACCACAAAATAATATCTCCAGATATCCTTAATCGGACTGCCAATGAGACCAGGAGCGCAGTTGATGTGCCATTGATCGAGGCAACGAAGCTGAAACTCCGAAGCTGAAACTCCGAAGCTGCAACACCTCCACCTCTATTCTTCGACCGGGCCTCATATTATCCCTCTCTTCGCAAATGGTTGACGTGACAGCTTTATTCGATCGCGTGGGGCAAATCTACAAAGGTGGTAGAGCCCCGTTCAATGTACCTTTGTATTTTCCTTGCCGTGTCAAGAAGTCAAGAAGAGATCCAATTCAGCACTTTATGCATCCTCGAGGTCATCCGTCGTTTCGTGCAGGCAAACCCCCCTTTTCCTGACTTAATTGGTTCTTGGGATGCCGTACGACACCAATAACCTGGCCATCAGCCCAATCAACACCTGCACGACAACACCATCTCAAAATCATCGCCTATAATAGAGGCCAGCCTTAATGAATATTCCCAATACAACATGGCCCCAAACTGCCTTTTGCTAATTTAACTTGGCTCCCCCCTGCCTGGTAGGGGCCCTCTCCCCGGATTGTCGTCGCCGCTTCCTTAAGCGAGATGAGATATCTATGCGACGCTTACTTGTGCTTCTGCTTGGGCTTCTACTTGTGCTCCTCCTACTTATGCTCTCTTATATAGATCAAGGAAGACGCGCTTAAGACGCGTGCCTCAACGCGTCTCCTCCTCTCCCCCCCCTCTCTTCTCTGACCTCCCTTTCCCTCCTCCCCTCGTGATATGCCCACGTCTCCCAATGCTGCCGCACTCGACCTCTCCTTAATAAGCACGCTTAAGCATAGACTTCCTACATTACAACGAGACTTACCGTGTGCTTGTCTGCGCTCGCTGCCAGTGTGCTATCGTCCCTGGGGCTCTCCCAAGCCACCTCCGCGCCTTCCATAAGGCGATAGTAACAGCGGCGGTCATCAGGGACTGTCTACGTGTCTTTAGTTCAAAGCCCATATGGCCTGCCAAGCAGACCTTTCTTGACAACCCAGCTGAGACAGTAGTAGTAGTCCCGCACCTGGCCCTTTACCTTGATGGTATCTCGTGCTAGCTCTGCCCCCCGCCCCGCTACACGTGTCGGATACGGCAGGCGATGAACCAGCACCTAAGGGAGGCCCACGGCTGGGAGAATACCCGCCGTGGACGTCCCTCGACCGTGTCCGACGTCTCAGAGATAGCCTTTAAGCGCGTTACCTCCTCGCCCGTCACCTGCCAAACCTTCTACGCCAACCCGTCGCTCCGCTGCTTCTTCCCAGTATGCGTGCAAGCGCCGGCGGGGCACTGTCCCCTGAACACTACCCCGTAGCCCTTAACGCTACGTGATCAAGTCCTCCAAGAGCTAGCGCAGAAGTCCCAGGCCGCCCAAGCCGCCCAGGAGGCCCACACCGGCGAGAGACACGTGACCGAGGTCTCCCCCTGGCTTAGGGATGGCAAATTACATGTAATTTCAACCGTAATACAAATATTGTAATTTGTAAGGGGTAGACTTCAATACACCTTATAAATTAGAGTCACATGATATCCTATACCTGTTTGAGGAGTCACTAGGCCTAATAGAGCCTAGAGGTCATAGATCTTGAACGCGTTAACGCGTTAACCCTACTAAGCTCACGAGACCATAGCGGAACTAGAGGAATTGAACCCATGTAAATAGTACTAGTGCCCTTTAGGCTTAGCCGGGCGGAATTAATCATTATTATCATCATCACCCTACTAAGCTCTTGAATCCTCTTACTTTAACTACGATTTTCGCAAATTAGCCAAAATGCCTTGTAATAACATTTAATCTACTAAGGTAGATAAAGAAGTCGAAGCTGCCTTCGAGAGAATTAAAAGACCTAGTAAACCTACTAACTAGGCTAAATGCAAGCACTATAAGAACGTCAAGCCCCCCCTCCGACCTTATAAGCGTACTTGGAATATGAGCGAGCTACGAAACTATTTGGTAAAGTGCTAGTTATATCTAGATGTAATAGCGGCGAAAGATACTAAGACTTGGGCTATATAAAAGGCGATATAGGTAAAGGAAGATAAGGAGACCCAGAAGCAGGTTTTTTTGACTTCGGGCTATAAGCCTAGGGCTACTCGATTTAATATTAATACTATTAATAAACTCTTCGCTAAAGTAGTATATACTTCTAATTGCGCATTCTCTCTATTCTAGACCAATGATTAGATAGAGTTTTTCTAGGCGTTATTATATGTTCCCCCTTAACGAAAACAACTAGCTACGTCACTTCTGGATAAGGTCTATAAGGAGGTAAAGGAACGTATAAAAGACACTTGGAAAGGTGCTTCTTAGCTTAGAATCGTCGCTAACAAATCATTTAATATTACTAGTGACTATATTAGAAATATCTCTATTATTCATAAAGGCACTTCCTACTTCTAGAACAACACTGATTTAGAAGACGAAGATGCTAATACTAATAATACTATCGCTCACATCAAAAGGGAGGCTCTCAATATCACAAAAGGCGATTTGAAACGACTTTCCTCATTAGCTATAGATACTTATAGTACTTAACGGAAGGTTTGGAGGAGATTCCAGCAGCTCCCTGAACTATAGCACGTTATCTTAGTCCCTTGCGATTCGCACGGTCTTTAGCTTGTGATCAAAGATTTACTTAATCCTAGGAAAGATGAAGATAAAACGACAATTCCTTCAGATCTTCGCGATTTCTGGACTTCGGCATCATCGATTCGTGCCCATTTTGCAAAGGCTCTCAAGCAACTAGGTCTTCTGTGTTCAAAGATGATATCGATTCATAGAAAGAAGAGATCTTTGCTGTAGAAATGCAGTACGGAATTGGGTACCCAATTCCGATTAAGCGAGAGGATGCGACCAATCAGGTGTCACGAAAAAAAGATCTCGCTTAAGTAATCAGACCCAATTCCTGACCCAATTCCAGATTCTGACTAAGTAACTCACAGAATTGGGTCAAAACCACTAGGAATTGGGTAAAACCACTAGGAATGGGGTCAAGTAAGGACTTGGTTTAATCTATTTTATAGAGCTAATTAAGCGCTTTCTAGGGAAAAATTTCGCACGTAATTAGCTCTTATATAAAGAAAGTTATAATTTTTAGAAAAAAATCCTACAAAATCGTGAGTTCTGCTCTCGCTTCTAAGAACTCTCTAAACTTAGAATTTTTAGGTATTAAGTACGGCTAGCTTAATTCATTTAACTAGTGCCTTTATAAAGACTTAGCTTAATTAGTACTATAGTATTAATAAAGCGCTTTCGAGAAAAAAAATTCGCACGTAATTAGCTCTTATATAAAGAAAGTTATAATTTTTAGAAAAAAATCCTATAAAATCGTGAGTTCTGCTCTCGCTTACTTATACCTCTAAGAATTCTTTAAACTTCTAATTTTTAGGTATTAAGTAAAGCTCACTTAATTAATTTAAGTATAGCTTAATACTATATAATACTCTATTATATAATAATAAAGTTTTTATAAGAAGTAAATAACTAGACAGCAAGTCCTTATCCGGAAACCGCGACCCGCCGTATTAGGTAAGGCGTGCGTATAAGCTAGGCGCCTCTCGGTTAGTTATATAGGCTCTCCTTACACTAGATCTAACTAGCTATATACTTGGTAATATAATAGCTAATCGCGATTAAAGTTACAAATAATAGTTGAGCGTAAACACTACCTATACCGTAATATTCTTTAGTTATAGGTATAGAGATCTCTGAAAGTTAGCTCCTTATTATCTAATAGTTATGACCTTTCTCTTTTTATAGAGGCTTATATACGGGAATTCTTTTACTAGCTTATATCTATAGCCTTATTATTACTCCCTCTCTAGCTAGGCGAAAAAAAATCTATAGATAGCTTTTAGGTAACCTAGTTATATATATAGTTTATACTATATTAAGGGGGAAAGCTCCGAAATCTAATAATAAGGCTTAGAAGGAGGAAAGTGTTCTAGATTTAGATAGATATTACGTTACCCTTAGACTACTTCTTAACTAGACATGTAGTTAGTAGACTAACTTATAGCTAATGTCTTATGGACTATCTTTAGTTAATGTTCTATAGCTATATACTCTATAGCTTCCTTAAATACCCGCTAGTAGAGTAGCGGTAAGGTCCTAGTTAAGAACACGAATAGGTAGCTTAGGTTACGGAGGAGCACTAGCCCCCGGAGCTTCCTCTAGTACTCGTCTAGTAGTAGTGAACGTGAGATAATACTCGTCGATAACTACTTGGTCTAGCTCCCCCCGTATATATAGATCTATAGCCTACTATAAGAAATTATTACTTAAAGCTGCCTCTACTAATACTAGTATTACCCGGGGCTAAGAATCGCGCGCTTTAGGCTAATACTTATAGTCTAAGCTAGTATTAGTATAGCGAGTAACTAACTACCTCTTTAGCTTAGTATATGGTGCTATAGTAATAGTTACCTAAGACCTAGATAATATAGCTAGTACTATGAAAATCAAGCTCTTCCCTCTACTAGTTAGTAGGATAATAACTAGTAGAGTCTCTTTTATAGCTACTAATTAGATAGCCTCTTCTTACTATATAGTCCGGAACTAGGTATAGTTATCCCATAGTACTATCCATAAAGCTTATAGAATAAGCTAGTCTTTCCCTACCTCTAAGTCCGACTTCTTAAGCTATAAGACCTTAGGCTACTTTAAAGATATTAGCTCTTTTATGTCCGCTATACCCTTCTTCTTTAGAGCTAGCTATAATAATAGTTATATTAAATAAAGGAGCCTATAGGGTATTACCTTATAGGAATAGTATATAGTGGGAGTAAGAGGTAGTAGATAATTAGGGTATATTTAACTAACGAGGGAAAGGTTCAGGAAGTGACACGTGGGCTATTATATATAGTAGCCGAGTCACGTGCACCCTTCTGAGCTAGGCTCAGGGATTTGACCTAGCTCTTTAATACTCCCCCTTAGGGCGTGTCCCGATAATTAGCCTACTAATTCTAGTAGCGATAGAATTATCTATTCGTTTTATTACATGAAACTATATTATATAAGAGATACTAATACCTAGTTATTAACGATTCCGAGTTACCCTCTAAATCTCTCAAATTTTACCTATTAGAGTGGCTTAGTTATTCCGTCGGTAATTATGTCTTCTATTAGAATATACTTAATACTAACCCTTCCCTTCTCTACTAGGTCACGGATAAAATAGTAGCTAATGTTAATGTGTTTGGATCGTTTATAGAGATGTGGGTTCTTTACAAGAGCGATTACCCCCTAGTTATCCCCATATATCTAGACTTTAGCTAAGTTCTTCCTAATATACTTACCTAGCCCAAGGTCCCGAAGAGTTTATATAAGCTATTAGCCTTGCTTTATATAGGCGGCTAGGGCTATATACTCTAATTCGTAGCTCGACGTGGCGACGGACTTCTATTTCTTACTCGACTATAATATTAGCCCGCCGTATAGTATAGTCATACTCCTAGAGACGCTCTTCTGGTCGGTCTTATCACTTGCCTAATTTATATTAGAGTAGACTCTAAGATACTTATCTACTCCCCTAGGACTATAGTATAGCTTCTACTTAATAGTTAATTAAAGGTACCTTATAAGAAATTTCAGGGTATGTCCGTAGTACCTAGCTAGTTTACTTATAAACTAACTTAGTTTCCTAATAATAAATGTAATATTAGGTCTCGTAAGTACTATTATAAATATAATACTCCTAATACCTTATTAGAACTCTATAGTATTAATTAGCTCGTCATCTCCCGTTATAGGTTAAAGGTTATTATAGTTATTAGCTAGGACGGCTTTCTTCTTATATAATTCCTGGGTAATTCTGAACTTCTCGAGGACTATTATAAGGTATTATTCTTGGTTAAGGTAAATGGTTCGTTTTGGCTTATCGCGGGTAACTCTTATACTAAGGATCTTACTAATCTCCCCTAGGTTCTTAGCTTTGAACCACTTAAATAGTTTGGTATAGAACTAATTAAGGTCTTCTTAGAGCCGAGTAGCTATATAGATATTATTAACGTAAACTAGAATATTAATATTGTGTTCTATATATATGAAAAGATAGGGGTCTATAAGACTCTATATAAAACCCTATGTGATAAGTTCCTTTTTAATTAATAGGTTCTAGTCCCTAGCTACTTGCTTTAAGCTATAAAGGCTACGTAAAGCTTTTAGTATATGGCCTTTCTTATATGGCAGACTAGTAGGCGGGATGAGATAGATCTCTTCCTTTAGGTATAACTCTATAAATGTATTCTTAATATTATAATATTCATATTATAGGTCTTTAGCTATAGTAGTAGTAAGAAATAGATATAGAGTATCTATTTAAACGATTAGGGTATACGTTTTAGTATAGTCTTCTCTATAGACTTAGCTAAATCCGCGGGCGATAAGTCTTACCTTATATTAGTTAATAGTCCCGTTATTATTTAGTTTAATAGTATAGACCTATTTATAAGAGATAAGGTTTACGCTATTCGGGGGTAGAACTTCTTCCTATATACTATTCTTAAGTAAGCTTAGTATTTCCTCTACTTCTATAGATCTCTAGATATTAGCTTATTCGCTTTTTATTACCTCTTTCCGGTTACCGGGTATCTTAATACCATTAATTTCCTTTACTAGGAAGGCGTGCTCAAGTATTCTATTATAGGTGCTCTTAGGGTCGCTCTCTTTATTAAGGACTTATGTAATTATTACTTGAGCTATCTTAGCTAGCCTTTTATTTGCTTCTATATCATCTTCTCGGTAACGCTTTAAGCTTAACTAAGTAAAGTACTAAGGGGTAGTTATATTCAGTAGTGCTTCTATTAGTAATAATACTAAAGGGTCTATAATAAGGTCTAGTATTATACTAGTATCTAGCGCTCAATGTCTGGTATCTAGTATCTAGCGCTTAGTACCTAGTATCTAAGTATCTAGTACCTAAGTATCTGGTATCTAGGTATCTAGTATCTAAGTATCTAGTACCCAAGTATCTAGTACCCGAGTATCTAGTATCTGGGCATCTAGTACCCGAGTATCTGGTATCTAGGTATCTGGTACCCGAGCATCTGGCGCCTAAGTATTTGGTATCTAGATATCTAGTACCCGGGCATCTAGTACCCAGGTATCTAGTACCCGAGTATCTAGTATCTGGGTATCTAGTACCCAAGTATCTAGTATCTCGCCTTAAGTTGGTTTAGTATTACCTCCGTCCGTAATATCCTTCTCTATATAGGTAGGGATATTCACTAGTGGTTTAAAGAATAGTATTACTACTTATAGAGTTGCTTTTAAGGTTAGCTCTTCTAGTAGGTAATCCTTCCTTAGTTATCCTTTAGCCTTTTAATTAGGGACTATATTCGGTATCCCTCGTAGTCTAGCCTTCACGTGTAGCCGCAGATCTATTATTCCTCCCTTAACTAATTCATTGACTCGGATAATGCTCTTTAGAATCGTGTATCTATACTCTAGTGAGTATACTCTAAAGTACTTAGTAGTATTACTACTATAGCCTATAAAGATACCTATTCTACCAGGGTTAACTAGTTTATCGTGTCTCTAGTCTACCGGGATAGCTTTTCTATTCTCATAGTAGTAGTATTTACTCCCCTAGACTTGGATATAGTTAATTAACGGGACTTCTCCCGTAAATATAAACTCCGGGTATATCTTCTTGCCGGTAATAATAGGACTAGTAGTAGTCCAATTCCATATATAAGTATTAGCCTATAAAGCTTTATCCCAGAACTCGAGTAGTAATTATACCTCTTTAAGTATTGCCCTCATATCTATATTAGCTATTTGGATATTATGTTCGGCTAGGCTATTCTAGTGAGATAATATAATAGTCGTGGATTCGTGTTATACTCCTTCTTTAACTTTCTATCCTTAGATAAGCTTTAGTAATTTAGGGGCATTATCTAAGCGCGCTACTTTAATTTATATATTGACTTATCTTTCTACTCTAACTTTCTATATTCGTAGTTCCTTAATTGCTTTATCTTTATGTTTTACTAGAATAGTCTATTCCTGGCGCGAAGTATTATTAATAATGAGGAGGAAGTATCTATTCTTATAAAGTATTTCGGGGAATAGTCCTATAATATTAAACTAAATTAATAATAGAATAGCTGTCTTCTAGGGGCTAATTATCTTTGGGATTCTGTTTCTTATTTTAGTTAGAGTATAGACTTCGTATATCTCAATATCCTTTAGTACCCTAATATGCTTTTCAAGTATTATTACTTTATATAGGTTACGGATTTTATTAGGGCCGAGATATGCGAATCGTTAATAGAAAAGAAGGTATCTATCCTTCTCGGTTTATATTAATAGTTAGTTCCTTAAGTCGTCCTTAGGTAGCTTCTTAATAACCTTAGAATCGTTCTTCTTAATTTTCTGAGTCAAGCTTAGAGGATTAGTTAAGGCGTTAGACGTATAAGCCTTTTCTGCTTAGCCTTTAGTTACATGTATTACGATATAGAGACCGCTTTATATTATAGCTTTAATAATTATTGCTTTTCTGAGCTTGAAGTATAATTTCTTTATATTAAATAATCCACGTAACCCCTTTTCATATAGTCGATAAGTAGAGAGAAGATTAATACCTAGACTAGGAATAAAGAGGATATTAGATAGTAGGGTCTATAAACTATTACTATATTTAAGAACTACTATACCCTTATAGTATAAGTAAATTACTCTCCTACTAACCTAAATCTTTCGATATCTAATTAGAGTCAGGGATCTAAAGAGGTCGGGTTAGTTAGATATATATAATAATATAGTAGTGTCTCTTATCTATAGAGACGGAAGGGCCTTACTAATGTCTTCTTTGGATAAGTAGTATTCTTTAACTTCTAAATTAGTCTCGATATTAGAATTAGGATCTTATATAGTTAATTCGTCCAAATTACTTATATTAGCTATGAAACTAATAGTCTTCTTATTACGGGATTTGGAGGGAGGAGTTAAGGTAGTCTATATTAATGACTTCTTCTTTAATATACTATTATTACTCTTCTCTCTCTTATATCGCTAGAGGAGTTTCTTAGCGAGAGGAAGGTTAGGGTAGTTATAAGCTATATATTCTTTATTATAGATATAGTAATTGAATTTCTAAGACTCTCCTAAGTTAGAGCGGGGGTGACGTTAATAGCGGGAGTAAGATGAGTTATCTTATTAGGGGTTAGAGTTATTATAGTAAATTAATTAAGGGCTATTATGGCGCTATAGGGGGCTATAAGTCCGGCTTTTGAACGTGGCGTGAGCTTTCTCAAGTTCTCGATACTCTACTTCGACTTCCCTAAGGATATGGATCTTTTCTTTAACTATATAGGACTAGTTAACTTAGAAGCTATCCTTAGTAGCCTAGTAGATTTCCGGGAGTTTCCTAGTAAGGAGGAGGAGTAATACCAAGTCTGGGAAGGTAGCCTTTATTAACTTACTTACTGAGACTAGCTTGCGACGGTATTCTTTTAGCTTAGTCTATAATATATTAATCCTAGTATTCTCATTGAATAAGAAGTCCTGAAGCTTCCCGAGGTAATAGTTTACCGTAGACTCGTTTATCTTCTTATACTTTAGCCTTAGCTAGGTCCAGATATTTTTGGCTATTTCGTATTCCTTAATGAGGGGTTCATTGTCTTCTCTAAGTCTATTACTAAAGATTAATAGTATAGTAGCCTAATCCTTTATATACTTTATTTATTTCTCACCGTTAAATACTCCCCCGAGTTACTCGAACTTTATACTTAGCTTAGAGATATTATTATCTTGCGGTATATTAACTCCGCTTAATAATAGTATTCTTATAGCTCCCTTTATATTACTAATCTAAGCGTATTCCTTGACCGTAATCTCGACGGTATACCAAATATCTTTTAATTAATATTATAGCTTAGCCTTATGGAACTAGCTCTCGTAGTTCTCTCTTACCAAGATTAGTAGCTTTATATGTGTTTTATAATCGTCCATTATAGGGTTTTTAGAGGTAAGGAGGACGATTTAAGGTATTTGGAGTAGTAGGTATTCGATTATTGTCGTATGATACTCGAATAGGTTATTATTGAAAAATTTATGTACTAACGACTAAGTACGGCTTTTGGTATTTAAATCCCATAGCTAGGGCTATTCATATTAGTTACTCGACTAGTAATTAGGTGCTTGACTAGTAATTGGGTACTTAACTAGTAATTAGGTACTCGACTAGTAATTTAGTGCTTAACTAGCACTATACGCGACTAGCACTTTTAATAACGCGACTAGTTGGAGTTAAGGTCTAATTCCCTTCTTACTTTCGTAGTCCGGGCTCATAACCTATTAAATAAAGGAGCCTATGGGGTATTACCTCATAGGAATAGTATATAGTGAGAGCAAGAGGTAGTGGATAATTAGGGTATATTTGACTAATGAGGGAAAGGTTTAGGAAGTGACGCGTGGGCTATTATATATGGTAGCCGAGTCACGTGCACCCTTCCGAGCTAGGCTCAGGGATTTAACCTAGCTCTTTAATAGGTTACTTAATAAGCTTAAGGAACTTATACTACTAGTAACTAACTTGCCCAAAGATCTTAAGAGAGTCGGCTATTAGATGCTTAATTATATTAATAGTTACCCTATAATTAGTTATTATTTAACCTATAGCTAGCTACTAAGTTATTAAGAAATCTATTATATTAAAACTACTTTCATATAATAACTTATATATATAAGAGATAGTTTATACCTTAAAAAATCGAGTAATAGTCTTTAAGGCTTCTATAATATTAGGGGGAAGCTCTACTATAATTGCCGCTATATGGACCCTTTTTAGTACTACGTTTTCTTCTTCTTTGCCCTCTTTAGCCTTATACTTTATATTACGTGACTTTGTCTTATTATCGAGATCTAGCCTAGCTTACTCTACTAACTACTACTCTAGTTCCTTAATCTAGAGCTACTTGTACTAGTAAGCTAATACCTTCTTATATTAGCTTAGTAACTCTAGCTAAAGCTATATTAGATAAGCCTAGTTAATAGTGTATTTTATAGCTAAAACCCTTAGGCGATATCTAGCTTACTATATAAAACTAATTCTAGGATTACTATTATCGTCGGGGTAGTCTAGATTAAATGGTTTCGTAATTAGTGTAATATATTACTTTATAATTATAAGAGTAGCTTATCGATAGCGAGTAAATATTAGCTGCCCTAGCCTAATCTAGCCTTTCGTCTTTGGTTTTGAACTAATTATGAGAAGTTACTTGTAGAATATAGCTCGTAATCTATAGTAAAGATATAAGACCATAAATCTAAAGCTAGAGGATAGTTACTCGGAGTCTCTTTAAGCTAATAAGAAAGCGTATCTATAAATAGCCGAATATAGGCTAAGTAGAGGAATATAATCTTACTAATAAGTATAGGGAGGACCTAGATAATAAAGTATGAGTTATTCGTTATTACCCGTACTTTATAGTACTTCATAACTATAATTAGATAGCTATAATAGATAAAGATATTCCTTAAGACCTAGCGAGTATTACACTACTTAATTGTTACGATTTCTATTCCCTGGCTAGGAAGGCTACCTATAAAATGAATATATAGGAATAGCTTTTACTTAAAAGTCTTAACGAGTTATAAGTATCTAGTATAACAGCTCTATGACTACTAGTTATTATATATAAGACCCTTACTCTTACTACTCTATACTCGCCGATATAGATACTTAAATAAGTAAGAGAGTCCATTATTAGGCTCTTATACGAATAACTAGCTAGGTTAGTATTTAGCTATATTATCTATAACTTAGCTAAGGCTAACTATAGGCTCCTAGCTAAATATAAGCTTAGGGAGCTAGGCCTAGCACTTAGGTATAGTCGACTAAACTATCTCACGAAATACTATTATTATAAGCTACTAATTATATAATTATAATATCTCCTTATCTTATAGCTAGCTAATATTACCTCGGAAGCCCTCTTTATAGGTAATTATATGTTTGTATTAAAGTATCTCGATTAGACGCCTTATAGGATAAATCCCCCTTAGTAGAGGTACTTGTCTCGGATCTATTAAAAGCCGCTAGGTCTAGTCCTTATATAATGCCTTTACTAGCTACTTAAGGACTTCCTATCTCTCTCCTAGTAATATATATTCTAATATAAGTAGGTGTCTTATCTAGATAAATCTAGCGAGTATTAGGGTAAAGAGATATATAGTTTAGTATATAAGAAAATACTAATAGATACTAAAGACTCCTATAAAGTATACTAGGGGGGAGCTAGCGATATCGCCCGTAAGAGAAGTGCCGGTTAGGAACGAGTAGCTTAACTAGAAAAGTCTTTTAAAAAGCTACTACTAGACGTCTCCTAATAATATATAGAGGGGGTCTACTTAATCCAAATCCGCTAGCTACTAGCTAAGATCTAAGAGAGTGCTCTAGATTAAGTCTATAATAGAGCTATATAGCTTGTTATATTAAATCCCGTAGATCTCGTTATAGAGAGTCGGTATTATTACCTATATTCGAAAGATAAAACTAAGAAAGCGCTTCTACTATAATTAATACTATTACTTTATTACTAGTCTCTATAATAGTTAGAAAGGCTTAGGGTAGAATTAGTACTAGTAATACCCCTTAAGCTAGTATCTAAGTATATGTGGCGTACTCGCTAATATAACCTCATAGTAATTAAAGACTTAATCTAAGAGCTATAGAAGTTGTTGGATCTTGATCTTATCTACGAGGGAGCTAGTTACTACCTCTCTTACCTAGAACCTAAGGGCGAAATCTTATATAGGATAGTTATCTAGCTAATAAGAAGCCGTGGTAATAATATCTAGTAGATGTCCTCTAAACTACTTAGGCTACTATATATACCATAGCTAGGGTATAGTCTCATTCTCCTTAATTTCTATATTATACGTAATATAGTCTTACTTTAGTTACTCTAACTAGTGCCGCTCTTATTCCTTAAGACCCTCGAGTAGGGTCGTGCTCTCTACGTCTATTAGCGTGTATTTTAGTAATAAGTCGAACTCGCCTAAGTCCTAGTCTATTATAGGGGATATAATCTAGTAATAGGCCTAGGTACTTAGCTTATACTAGCTCTAGAGGCGGACTCGGCTAATTTTCGTCTAACTAATTAAGTACACGAGACCGTAAATAGTGTTTAAGTATACCCTTACTACTTTCCTCGAGACTAATAGAAAGCGATAGTAGTTATACGAGTAGCTATTATATACTAGCGCGAAGTTAAGTGTGGCTAACTAATCCTATAGTAACTCGAGATCCGAAGCCGTATTAATAAGATCTAAAGTCTAATAGAATTCGATAACCGGTTAATGAGTAGTTACTTTTACCTTATAGATCTTAAAGAGGTATATATAGAGGCTACTTGGGAGGTAGACTTATTTATACACGTGGTAGTAGAGTACGTGGAACTCGGGTATATACTTAATTACGCGTGGGAAGATAGCGAGGTTGAGGTCTAGTAGTATAATAGTGGGAAGGTTAAGAGCGCCTAATAGCTATAGATTTATAAGGCGCTAGTATATTTCTATTTCGCCTAATTAACCTATCTCTCTAAGATAAATATTAGGAGAAGAGATACTACTTATATTAGATTAGATAAGTGAAGTAAAATACCTATAGGATATATGTATATTAAATACGCGTCTCGTATATATTAGACGCGATTTCTATAATAGAGGCCGAGGGACTTCTTAATTTGAGTTAATAAGCTATCTCTCTTACTTAAACCTAATAGGGAGTAATAGGGGGTCGAGAGCGTAAGCGAGATTTAGGGGGTATAAGCGAATACGGGGTCTAAGGAGACTTATCATAGAACTAGTCTCGAATTAGACTAGCTTATAGAAAATTAGGGGTAAAAGAAGTAACTCTTTATTTCCTAGGTCGGTTTCTAGGTCTAATTCCAGGTTAGATTCTAGATTAGTTACTAGCTAAGATACTAGTAGGGTCAAATACTAGCTATTATACTCTAGGGGCTTAATAGTAACTAGAGCGTACTCACGTAGTAGTATTTGACCCTAAATACCGGATTATACTAGGTCTAAGGGCGATGCCTATTACTTAAGAATATCTTTATAATTATTAACTATTATATATATATTTAGACTCTATTATAGAATACGCTCTTAGCTTTATAATAGTCGTACTAGTTCTAGCTTAATAATAGTAGTAGTGGTAATAAATATAGTAGTAGTAACTAGGTTATACTTAAATCCTACTAGTACTTCTTCTTAGCTTATATACTATAGCTATGGGTTAATCTTAGTAGCTATAATACTAGCCTAGTATTAACTCTCTTCCTTAATTATTTACTCTATAATCTTAGCCTTAATTATAGCGCTAGTATTACTACTACTACTACCGCTACTATTATTAATATCACGTGACTGACGCGTCTCGTCTACTATATTAAAGCTAGAATCACGTGCATAGTAATGCTTTCGTATAAACGATACTGAATTAACTACTATTCTATAGTAGAATATAGCTTAGCTATATAGCCTTAAATGCCCTAAGTCACATGTACTATAGCCCCCTAAGTAGTAAGCCTATATATATACCTAGCTAAACTAATTCCACCTTATAGGGTATACCTTAGTATACCTAGTAAGCCTAGGGTATAGTATACTAGTAAATAAGCTCTTAGCTATTTAGCCTAATTAGTGTATAGCCCTATAGTATTTAGCCCAGGCTCCCTAAGCCCCTAAGGCTTAGTTTAGGGCGACCTCTATTAGGTGCCTTAGGCACCTAATTTCAATAGTCCCCTTATATACCACTATAAACAACTATAAAGCAAGCCTAAAGACTACTAATAAGCCTAAAGAAATAACTTAATAACTCTATAAGTATTGCTTTTACTTACTATACTAGGCCCCTAGGGCTCTAGTATCTAGAAAATAGCCTATAATTCCAGAATTATAGTACAAATAACCCCCCTATATAGCGCCTAAGCCCTATAAGCGATAGGGGCTTTATAAGTATATTAGCTACTATTTCCTTAGTAAGGATATACTCTATAGTAACCTTATTAAAGGCTACTAGCTCCCTAATATAGTAGTAGTAGACGTTAATATGCTTCATATAGCTATGTGCTATAGGGTCTCTTATAAGGGCTATATAGCCCTAATTATCACTAAATATAGGGGCTAAAAGGTTAGTACCTAGGTACTAAGCTATCTATAGTTCCCTAAGGAGAGCCCTAATCTACTATCCCTATTTACTAGCCTCCGATAAGCTAATATACTCCGATTTAGTAGTAGAGGTAGCCACATAGCACTATTTAATAGAGGACTAGGTAATAGGTCCCCTATTAAGGAGGTATAAGTGCCCTATAGTAGAGCGTCTATCTACTATATCACCTATATAATCTATATCACTAAAGCCCTAAAGCTTCGGGCTTTTAGCTTTCCTAATACCGTACGAGATACTATAGTCTATAGTACCTTTCAGGTATCGCATTACCCGTAGAATAACATTCCAGTACCGAACTATAGGCTCGCTATAGTACTAGCTAAGCTGCCTTACCGTATAAGTAATATTAAGGCGAGAGCCCTTTAAAACCCACGTAGTATAGCCTATAGCCTCCTAATATAGGCTCTAATTAGCCTAAACTTCACCCGGTTACCCTATAATTAGGGTATTCCGGTCGTTTATAGGGAGGTTCATAGGCTTAGCTTCCTCTAGCCTAAACCGCTCTATAAGCCCCGCTATATACTTGCTCTAATCGAGGTATAGTATATAGTTAGGGCGATCCCTATATACCCGAATACCTAGAATTAGGGAAACCTCCCCTAGATCCTTAATTTCCCATAAGGAGGCTATTCTATTAATAACCTTCTAAATAGCCTATAGGTCCCTCCCTAGAATTAGTATATCGTCCACATATAGCCCTATAATTATATTATAATCTATAGATATAAAGACACTAGGCTCACTAAAATAAGGGCTAAAACCAAGGGTCTTAAGCCCTACTATGGCTTCAATATACTACTCCCTCCCTAATTACTTAAGCCCATATAGGGAGCTAAGTAGGAGCAGAACTAGCCCCTTTAGAACCTTTAGGGCTTTAGGGGGTAGCATATATACCTTAGTATATAGCTTAGAGCATAGATATACACTAACTATATTAATTTGACGTATTTCCAGGTCCTTATAAGCCCCTAAGGCTAGTAGAATCCTTAGGCTTTCAGCCCTAATAATAGGGCTAAAGGTCTCTAGGAAATCGTCCCCTAGCGTCTAGCTATAGCCCTAGTATACTAGCCTAGCTTTATAGTAATCGATTAAGCCCGTGGGTGTGTATTTGACTATAAATACCCACTTATAGCCTATAGCTTTCTTTCTAGGGGGCAAGGGCACCTGTTTCTAGGTATTGAGAGCTTATAGCTTAGTGAGCTCCTCACTAATTACTTGCTTCTAGTAGGCACTATAAATAGGGTTATTTATAGCTTCTTTATAGGTCTTCGGGATTAGTGGCCCTATAATAGCCGTATAGGCTTAGTATAATCGCTAGCTCCGCTATACGTCCCCTGTAATAGGGGGTTTAGGCTACTCGTCCCCTGAATTAGACTCCTCTAAAGCCCTTAAAGCCCCTATATCTACCATAATAGTCTCCCCGTCTAGTAGCTCTCCTGGAATATTCTACTAAGGGTTGAATATAAGGGAAATAGGGGCTAGAGAACCCCGTGTACCCTTTAAAGGCCCTGTAATTATAGGACGTGGGCTCCTTAAAAGCTCTATAATTACAAGAGCTTCAGGTGCACCCACAGCTTCTATAGGATTAAATAGTACTATTTCCACCCCACTAAGAACCTCGTTCCAATTCCACTCTAACCACTCATTTTCATAGAAATCAGGGCCTATAGATACTATAGTGTCCCTAGTTTCAGGCTCATATAGCTTATACTACCTTAAGGTAAGCATATAGCCTATAAGATAAGTTTTTATAGCTATATCTTCAAGCTTTAGGCATGTTTCCTTAGGGATATATACGTACGCTACACACCCATATACCCTAAGGTGCCCTATATAGGGGCGTTTCCCGCTATAGGCTTCCTCTAGAGTTTTTCTATTAGGCCCTATAGGGGTTCTATTCCGTAAATAGGACGCTATAAGCACAGCTTCTCCCTAGAACCTTATAGGGAGCTTAGCGTCTAATAGTATAGCCCTAGCCACTAATATTAAGCTCCTATTTAGGCGTTCAGAGACTCTATTCTATTTAGGGGTATAGATAGTGGTATACTCGAACTAAATACTATAGTCGTTTAGTAATAAGGCCCCTAAGGCCCTATATTCAGAGGTATTATCACAGCGTATAGCCTTAATCTTATGCCCTAATTCCAGCTCTACTAGGACCTTAAACTATAGGAATATAGTTCTTAGTTACTTCCTAGTTTTAGTAAGGTATACCCATAATTTACAAGTATAATCATCAGTAAACGTGAGTATATAGGTGTTCCCTTCTAGTATAGGCACGCTATAAGGGCCCCAGAAATCGCTATGCACTCGTTCCAGGGGAGCTATAGCCCTCTCAGGGGCCTTCCGGTTAACTACCCTCACTATTTTAGCCTTAATATAGGCTTCGCAAGGCTCCTAGAGAGCCCCTATAGGCTCTGAAAGCCCTGAAACTGTAGTGTACTCTAGCTTAAGGCTACTAGAGCTCAGGTGTCTGAACCGTCGATACTAGAGCTATATATCTGGTTTAGTAGTTGCTTTTAGGGAGGTATGCCCTATTATAGTGCCCTGTGAGACACTATCTAGTACGTACGCCCTCCCTAGTCGACTAGTAACCCCTATAACTGTCCCCTAGAGCTTAATTAAGAGCTTCTTTCTAGTAGATCTAGTAGTAGTACGTATAGTAATGCCCTTATCCTAAAGCTATAGTACCGAAATTAAGCTCCTAGTAAGCTTAGGTACATAAAGCACTCCAGTGAGCTTTATAGTTTGCACATAGGCCCCTAGGGCCACCTATAGGGACATAGTGCCCTCTATAATCGCTAGAATATAGGCTCTATTCGCCGTAGTTACTTAAATAAGGGTGTCTAATACCCTGTATTTAGTAAATGCCTCCTATAGATAAGTTATATGACGTGAGCTTCTAGAATCAATTACCTATAGTATGTCCTTACTATAAGTAGGCTCTGTAATAGCTATCTAGCTAGCCTCTATAGCGCTATTTGTATTCGCTATAAGCTTTTCAGGCCCTAGAGAAAGTCCTTTACTACCTCCAGGGGTAGGTAAAGGCCCTATACTAGGGCTTTTCTCATCCTTTCCGGGCTTCTCTTACTTTTTAGGCTTCTTATAGTCTGCTTTTCTATAGCCTTTCTTGCCATAGTTAAAGCACTTCCCCTAAAACCCCTCTTTAGGGGCTTTCTCATCTATTTTAGTACTTAAAACAAACTCCTTTAAGGCTTCCTTTAGCCCCATTCGCCGTTCATACCTACTAAGGCGAGCTATAATTACACTATAATTAGTGGTAATTCCACTAATCTCTAGCTATAAGATTAGAGGAGCGAAGCGTTCGTCTAGGGCTCTAATAACCCCGAAGAATATAGATATTTTCAGGGTCTTAGAGGGCTTTTCTATAGGGTTAATAGTGCCGATTTCGTACTATAAAGTACTAAGTTCTATAGCTACTACTATAATAGTAGCATTCCGCTCTAGTAGCTTATAGCTAGTAAAAGCCTGAATTTTGGCGCTAAGCTACTATAGCCCTAGGGGGGCGTATAGGGTATTTAGAGCCTCTTACTACTCCTTCGCTATTTCTAGGAGTAGTATATACTATAAGGCCCCCTAAGCATATAAACTCATAATTATAGTGCTCGCCTTAGCGTCCTTCACCTCTATACGATCCTTAGAAGGCTCTATAGCCTTAGAATCGCTCCCTTCTCTAGAGCTTTTAGCCTCCTAAGCTCCTATAGAACCTAGTTCTATAGCGCTCTACTATACCCCTAGGCTTACCACGTTCTATAAGCTTTGACTAATTAATAGCCTACGTACCTAAACACTCTAGGGCCTATAATTAGGCCCTATAAGCTTAGCGATTCGGGGCTTCTCTATACTAAAGTCATCTTCTATAGTATATACTAAGGAGTATTTCTAGTAAGTGCAAGTGAGCCGATTCAGTGATTTATAGGGCGTTTATAGGGCATAGAGGTAAGCCCGGGCTTATAACCTATTAAAGCTTAAATCACGTGCGTAGTAATACTTCCGCATAAACGATACTGAATTAACTACTATTCTATAGTAGAATATAGCCTAGCTATATAGCCCTAAACGCCCTAAGTCACATATACTATAGCCCCCTAAGTAGTAAGCCTATATCTATACCTAGCTAAACTAATTCCACCTTATAGGGTATACCTTAGTATACCCGGTAAGCCTAGGGTATAGTATACTAGTAAATAAGCTCTTAGCTATTTAGCCTAATTAGTATATAGCCTCATAGTATTCAGCCCAAGCTCCCTAAGCCCCTAAGGCTTAGTTTAGGGCGACCTCTATTAGGTGCCTCAGGTACCTAATTTCAATACCTTAATACGGGTCCGTATACGGCTATATTAAGTTAAAGATATATACTAACTTAGTATTATGAATTAGTAATACGTACTAATTCCATATAGCCATATATGTACTAACTCTATATACTAGTCGTATACGGGTTAGTATAGTAATACTAGTTAATACACTAGCTCTATATTCACTGTAGTAATATCTATATACCTAGTATAACTTAGTATCTATAAGCTATCTAAATTCTATCCTCGTCGCAAGTTATAGAAAGTTATACTCTTTATAATTAGTATAAATTCTAAGGTAATAGTTATAGCTTAAGAAGTTTTAACCAAAGTATTAAAAACTCTCTAATACTTATATTCTTAGCTCTCTTTATTACTTTCCCGCTCATTTTTCTTCTTCTTAAATAAATCACTAAACCACGAGCCTATAATAGTACTACTAAAACTATTCCAAAGAGCCTAGCGATACTATGCGCTAGGTAATCCTATATATTAAAGCTATTTATCGTGTGAGTTAGTTTCTAGGAATACTTATAGTTATCTTTATTATACGAGGCTAAGTATAAGGATAGTATAGCTAGAAATATAATAGCAAAATTAATACTTATAAAGAGGGATATATTAAGCTATAGTAATAAGCTTATAATACCCGGTTTATAGTTATCTCACTCACTATACCCTATAGCTCGTTCCGTATCCCTTAAAATCTCTATTACCCTCCGATTTCTAGAGCCTAGCCTATAATTTAAAGCCATATTACCCCTTTTATCCTTAATCTCTACCCTAGCCCTATACTTAAGTAAAAGCCTAACCGAATCCTTATTAGTATTCTTAGCTATAAGTATTAGCGCCGTCTCTCACTTCTCGCCATATTAGAAATTCAAATTAATATTAGGATATTTTAATAACTCTTATAGAACCTTGGATCACTTTTCATATAGCTACTTTCGGCTTATATATAGGATAGGGGTATCTTCCTACTCGTTTTACTAATTTATAGTCGAGTCGTCACGTTATAGAAGTAGTTAAATCAAATTAACATAACTATTTTCCGCTACTAGGTAGAGTAACGTATAGCCCGCTTCGTCTTTCCACGTAGTAGTATTAGATCCCTGCTCTAAGATTTCTAGTCCCGTTACCTTATCTCCTTCCCTAATAGCCTTATATAGCTTTACTAACTTAAGCTAGTTCTTAGATCTATTATCCTTCGCAGAATTTACAAGTAATAACTCTATATAGTCCATATAGCTATTTGAAGCTATAAGAGAAAGTGGCGTGTTTAGAGATTCTCTATTCTTCTAAGCTAAACTAGGATCTACTCTATAATTAAGGAGTTAGCTATATATAGTGCTTCGAGTTACTATGAGGTAAAGTAGTACTACCTTTATATTATTATCTCTTCTATTAGGATCCGCCCCGATTCTAAGGGCGAGACGAGTAAGCTCCTCGTAGTTATAATAAGCGGCTTATCTCAGAATTCTTTAACCGTCTTCCTAGTTCATCTTAGAGCTAGCTAATAAGAGGAGTCTAGTCATTGACTCCTAGTCCTAGAAAGAAGTATAATAGAGTATAGTTATCTTTAGGTAGTCTTTTCTAGGGTATTCTTCTTCTAAATCTACTATAATAGAAGTGTATTCTAGTAAAGCTTTAATTATACCCTAGTAATTATAAAAGGACGCTTTTATTATTAGGGTAACTCCTTTACGATCTTAAGTATTAAGATTAATAATCCCTTCTTTAAGTAAATAACAAACCTCCTCTGTATCTCTACTCTATATAGTATAGTATAGCTCTACCCTAGCGAGATAGTTTATATACTCTTAACTTAGTATATTTATATAAGAAAGTAATAGACATGTAATTATAGGCGCGGGTGCGAATATTAGTACTATATGTCCCTTATTATTAGTAATATCGATATTAAGGCCTAGTTACTCGACTAGAATTTATATAATAAGCGCGCCCTATATACTTTAGATAGCTTCTATTAAAGCTATATAACCTTTATTATCTCTAGTATTTAAGTCAAAGTCCTTCTATAATAGTAGAAATCTAATAGCTTACTCTTTCCTCGTTAAGATAATAAGGAATAAGAGCGTCTTCCTTATTTTACCCTAATAGTTTATATTAGTACTACTCTTAAATAGAAGTTTCATTATAATAGTGTTTCTGGTATATGTAGCTACGACGATTAGTAGTGTACTATTATTATTAACTATTTATAGATTAGCCTTATACTTTAATAGAAGCTTCGCTTTAGACTCGTCCCCGTCCTATATTACTATATATAGAGGCGTCCTACCTCGTTTATCGCGAGCTATGAGGTTAATACCTAGGTCTAGTAGTATAGTTATAGAGTCTATATCCTACTTTCCTCTTACTAAATAAAGGGCATTATTTCTATCTTAGTCTATTATATAAATATTTGTACTATTCTAAGTAAGAATACGAATAACTCCTACCTTACTAGAACTCGTAGCCTCTAATAATCGAGTATAGCCTTCCTTATTAAGAACTTCTATACTAGCACTAGTAGTAACTAGAAGCGTAACCACATCCGTATAAGGAGCCTTATTATTATAATATGAAGATATAGCTATTAACGAGGTTAGTAATTAGATTAGTAAGTAAGGAATTCATACCCTTATATAGTATAATAACTTTCTACTACTTTATAATTACGTTAATATTAATACTACTCCTTATAAGAAACCTAACTATTATAGTTATACCCTAATTACTTATATAAATGAGAGTTATATATCTATATAAGTCCTAGATATTAGGGTTTATACCCTTATCTAATAGTATCCTTATAATCTTCTCGTGCTTACCTTTAAGTATATATAATAGTAGCGAGGCCCTATCCGTGTCCTTTAAATTAGGATTAATATTACCCTACTCTAAGAGTAACTTAACGATTTTTAAGTATCTTTTTTTTATGGTATAGGTTAGTAGAGTACGACCGCTCCTATTAGTAGGATCTAGATCTATATTATACCTCTTGAGGAGTAGCTATATTATAGAGAAATAACCTCTCTTATAAGCTTTATATAGTACTATATTAAGAAAGACATTTTTAGTATTTATATCTATACTATTATACTAAAACAGGGTTTAAATGAAATTATAATATCCCTTACCTATAGTAATATATAAAGCTATGTTCTAGTATTAGTCTTATACTATAATATATAAGCTACTATTAATTAATATTATTAATATTATAATATTACCTTCTTATAAAATAAATCAGAATTATTCTTTAATATTATTTCTTTATAATACGCTTTAACGAAAAAGTAAATACGTTATTAATTTACACTAGATAATAAGTTTTTAATATTTCTATTATAACTACTTGAAAAATCTACTTACTTATATAATTGAATATAGTACTATCTAGGTAAGCTTATTTTCACTATTAACCTCATATCTTTATAAAAGTAAGATACTTGAGATAAACTCTAGGCTAAATTTTATAGCTATATTTAGTAGAGTAGTATTATCTAGGCCCAAACTACTAGAAGTAAAGTACTTTAAGAGTATCTCTAGATTATAAATCCAAGCGCTCTATTTAGTAGCTATAGCTTAAAGGGAGTAAGTGAACTTAGGGCTAGACTCTAAGAATCTCATAGCTAGCTCAGAAAGTTTAGACTTAGGCTCTCCTTATAGATACTCGCCCTAGTAAGTAGTAGTATAGTTAAGTAATAAGAAGACCTTAGCCCATTAATTGGACTTATGCTTTATTTTAGTAAGCCCTAATATAAACTCGTTAAGTAATAGAAATGTGAGGTATAATCTCGCGAATTTATACTTAGTATTCGAGAATATGTTTTAAGCTTTTACCTAAAAGTACTCCTATATTAAGTAGTATACTAGGCGAATAGTAGCGCTTTCCTCATCTACTACTACTAAGCCTAGATAAGAATTAATAACTATCTTAGTTAGTAGTATATCCTCCTAAAGATTATTATCTTTCTAAGACTTACTCTCGGTAGAGATTATAAGTGCTTAGAGAAGTTCTTATTCTATTAGAGGCCTTTTAGAATATGATATTAAGAGTAGTATATGGGTAGTAAGCTATAAGCGAGTTATAGGCTACTACTTAATACGTGTCAAGATCTTATTAAGAATATTATAGAGGGCTATTAGTATATGTTTTAGTATATTTTTAATACCCTTTCTCGTTATTTATTCGAGAATAAATTATATCTAGAGAGCTAGTAATAGAAACTTATAGTAACTAATTATTAGTATTAGTAAGCTATGTCATATACCTAATATTTATACTTATAGCCTACTTAATATAATATAAATTCTATTAATAATCTCTTCTTTTAACTTCTTATTAACTAATTCTGAGATGTTATTATTACTATTAATCCTATAAGTAATAAAGGCCCTAATATCTACGTCATCTACTCTAATTATAATTTAGGGGTCTTTATTGAATTTTCTTTTAATATCTCCCGGGTATAGTTAGCTAGTTATAAGTATTTGAACTAAAGTTATTCTTAATCTATCTAAGATATCGAGTATAAGCTTTCTAGGTTACTTAAAGTCATATTTATCTAATACGTTAAAGATTAGATATATGTTACTAAAATAATTACAAATCTAGGCTAGAGTACTCTCTAGATCCTTAATAGAAAGCAAAGGACCCCCTATGAATTTCTAATAATATTTAACGAGTTAGTTTAGTACTATCTTCGTCTACTATATTAGTTACTTAATAAGGCTTACTAGAATATTCGTGGGGGTTTAAGACTCTTAGTTATAGTAGTTAAAGTAGAAGTAACTAACTCTAAACCTATTAGTTAAGTTCGCGCGTATATAGTTAATAATAAGGGATCTAGTAAATTATTAGTTATATTTCATATTATTTAAGCTATAAAATATAAACGTGAGAATAGTTTTATTAGCGCTAGGATCTCTATAGTACTATAGAATATTTTAAGGACTCTAGCTATTTATCTAATTCTAAAATTACTCGGTTTCTAGAAGCTATTACTTAGTACTACTTATCCTCTTAGATTATATATTATAATACTTGGAATATAAGTCTATTAGTAATATCTAATAGAGGACTCTATTAATTAATATTTCTTGAGAATTTTTTAATAATTAGTAAGTACTTATATAAATTATATTATTAAATACTTTTTTTATTCTCTTCTTATATACCCCGAATACTCTTAACCTCCTCTAGTATTATTAATAAAATAGATCTTCATTATTTCGTCGGAGTTAGTTTAATATAATACTATTATATAAGGATATAAATTTATAACTCATAAGTTATTAGTAGTTATTACCTACTATAATATATCCTAATATCTCCCTAGCGTATTTATCGATTTCACTACTTCTTCGTCTTTTAATAACTATACTATTCTCTAAATTACTACCCCTAGCTAGCTTTTCTTAGTAGAAGCTCTTTCGAGCTTTTCAATTAATTCTTAAAGGATACTTAAGTAGCTTGGACCTATAGTTAATAATACTAACTCAAAGTATTATAAGTATGAGGCTAGAAGCTCACCCGAGAACGATAATGATTCTACTTACTTAAGTAAGGTATAGAAAGACGTGAGTTCTAGTATAAATATAGTAATATCTTTATAAGAAGATTTTACTACTATACTATACTAATAAGTTATATAAATAAGGGAGATAGTAAGACTAAGGAGTCTAGCGTACCTAGAGGCAATAGAAAGTGAGTCGGCTATATTTAATAAAGAAATTCTTTTATAATAGTTCTGAGATTTCTTTAGGATATATTCACAAAAGCTATTAGTTAAGTTAAAGAATTAAGCTACTTAGCCTTACTAATTAGGTAATCTCATATATAACGTCGCTAAATTATACTATAGCCGAATGCGAATACGAATATGACCTAGTAGAGAGAAAGGGCTAATAATAATTCCCGGAATTCTTATCTAGGAGATACTATAATATTCGAACTTAATACTAATACCTATAGATTATCTTTTTAATACTAGTTAACTTAATTAGGGTACATTTATATACTTTAAAGTATTATAACTACCGGGAATAAGATATTAGATCTTCGTCGCAAATTACTCGCTAATATAATTAATTAATTAATTAATTAATTATTGTCTAATCTAACCCAGGAAATTTCCCTCTAAAAGAGAGGCTATAGTATAGCTATGATTATCTAATTCTTATAAGGCTACCTACTTAAAACCCAAGCTTAGCTTCTCACCTAATAGGCTATACTTCTCCTATATTAGGCTCTTCTATAATATATAATAATTTTTTTATAATATATTAGAGGAGGGTAGTTAAGAGCGAAAACCGTTAGTAGTAGTAGGGGATTAGGATTATAGATAGATTTAAGATATCTTAGCCTTAGTAGCCTTAAAGGAGGGCGACTTATTATTAGTAATATCGCGAAATTAGCTATTAAATAGAATAGTAAAGTTATTACTATTACCGGGAGCTCTATATATAGTAATTATAAGTAGTAATATCCCTTGAAAAAAATAGTATTATAATATACTAGATACTAAAATATGGTATATTATTTTGACCTCTTTAGTATTATAATATGAGTTAAGGGATATGTTATATCTTAACTACTTCTACTATTCCTATCTCTCTCTTTACTCTCACGATTCGTAACCTAGTTATCGTGATAACTAACTTAATAAAGTATATAAAAGTAGATAATAGACTATTAAGATAATAGTCTATTAATACTCTAGTGTAATAATGGACCTAGATATACTTTATACTAGAGGTAATAATATATATTTATAGAAGATATACCTTATCTAAAGAGGAAGTATATTATTAGAAGAGTAAAAGTATACTAAATAAGTATTACCTTTATTAATGAGGAAATATCTAAATATCTAAACGTATTTATTTTACTATATACTAAAAACATATAGGTTAGTTAGTCTATAGAGGACCCGCTTATATAAATAAACCCTAAGTCTACTAACATAAATCCACTTAAGACTAATCTTAATATACTAGCTCTCTCCTAGAACTAATAGTAGATGACTTTTTGATACTAATATCTAGTTTCACTATATAGTAGTAATATTAACTTTAATGAGCTTTCTTTTTATTAGTGAAATATTATAGGGTTAGCTAGTAGCCTTACTATACTAATCTATAAAGCCTAGTTAATATATCTATATTAATAATTACTTTTTATAAGGACCTCAATAATTTAGCGACTATTATATTAAATACTACTTCGTAATATTAGTTAATAACGTTTTATAGGGCTTTACGACTTTAATAATATACTAATAGTTACTCTACTAGAGTCTCGCTCGGCTTTTATTAATATTTTTAGTACCTTTAATATAGATATATACTAAGATATTAATGACTTTTTATAGAGCCTTATATATATATAGAGGATAATATATAAGGGACCTTAGGTAAATTACTAACTTTCGATATATATAAGGTATTCTTAATAATATCTTATTAGATCTTACTAATAATTCACTTTACTAAGTTTAATAAGAAATATATCTTTATACCTATAATTAGCCTACTAAGCTATATCTATTTTACTAAAATTCTAGAAATACTTAATAATAAGTCCTTAAGTCTATAGTAGACTAAAAGGTAGTAATAATTACGAACTAGGTACTTTTGGTCCCTAAATAATAAGTAGCGAATTATAAGTATATAAGGTAGAAGATAAGTATATAAAAGGGCATATTCTACCTAGAGAATCTAGGCCTCTCCTAAGCTAATGTAATTACCGAAATAGTTAAGCTAAATAAGCTCCCCTAAGTAACCTCTTATCTAACTTACCTATATTATTAATATTAGATATTTAGTACCGTGACCTATAATATATTAATACTAGGTATAAGTAGTATAGTAAAAGGTATTATTCTTTATAAAGCTATACCCTCCTATATACCGCTAATCCGACTCCTAATTCGGCTATACTACTTAGCCTATTCCGGCTCTAATCCAACTCAAAATAGAGTTAGTATATTTATAGTAGACGCTTAAAAGCGGATATAATAACAGTTCTACTATTAACTCTTATTCTAATAATATCGAATATCCTAAAGATAAAAAAGAGGAGCCTAATCCCTCTAGCTAGCCTATATCCCTCTTTTTCTACTATAAGGATTCCAGAACTTTCTAATTACTATAAATATAGCTAAGAGCTACCTTTATATTACCCCTTATGAACTCTAGGTATACAAATAGTATATACCTAACTAAGGGGGTATATATACCTCTTTTGAGAGTAATAGCTTTATGAACTAAATATTAGATTACGTTATTATAAGATTGGATAATAGAGCTATTATTTAGATAAAATAGCTATCTACTACTCTATCTAGCTTGCTTATAAGCTAAGTTAATAGCCGAAAACGCCTTGGATATAGTAAGCTCATTGTAATTAAGCTATAGAATAAAGTATTCCTAGAAGGAGTTATTCTAGAAGAACTTAGTGAGATGTTATATAATCTAATAAGAGAATAACTCTACTATTAGTCGCTCTCTATTAACTTCGAGTAGTATCCTTACTTGAAGGTAATAAGGACTAAGTAATCGTGACTTAGGACTTCGAGATTTCGAAATTTCTTTAGTAAAATAGTGTACCCTCTATACTTTCTTCTTATTAATATATACCTAGGTATATTAGTCTTCGACTTATATAAGACATTAAAAGGAATAATAATAATAATAATAATAATAAATAATAACTAGTAATAATAGACTTTAAAGTTACTAGCGCTAGTAGGTATAATATTAAGTAATAAACACGATTTTTAATAACCTTACCTATGAGCTATTTAATAACTTTTATTATATGAAAAAGTCCCTAACTATCCTTAAATTATTACTATTATCTTTATATAATTTAATATACTTATTATCTATAGTACTATTAATATAAGCTAGACTAATATAAACTTAATAATTCCCTAATTCCCTAAGGATAATACATATCCTATAGCTAAATAGAATACATACTATATTACTACTCTAAATATTACTAGGACCGAGACTAATTTAACTATTACTAGTTATAAAAAAGCACTAATTAATTAAATAGCTAAATATAAACTTAAAGTATTTACTTATATCTAGAGGTATGGGTTTATCTAATTAATCGCTGACTATAGCTTACTATATTTCCTTAAAGCTATAGGGATAAAAGGAATTAGTTCCTAGATAAGTATAATCCCCTATAATTATATTCTAGAAAGTGTTCTTACGGAATTCGTCTATAAATCTATAGTCTTTAGGGTAATTTCTTTTAAGGGCTAAAAATACCAAACTCTCTAGTTTATAGAGAGTTATAGCTTCATATAAGTAAGATATATATACTTATAGGTTAGTATGTAGCTAGAATAGTCCTTTAATAGTCTCTATTTTGCTTACTAAGATCCCCCTTATAATGAGTATACGGAAATTATCAGAAAACCTAGTAATGGATTTCTTACTAGCTAAGTACTAATAGCTAAATAGAGGTAGTCCGGTGACTTGATATGTGATGTCTAGAAGCTAGGAAGGACTAGCGTATAGCTAACTTCCGTATATTAGTGAGAAATAGTAAAGAATATCTAGATTATACTCTAAGTTAATAAGGTAAATAGCTAGTTCCTAGATAATGAGAGTAAGTAGCTTAGAATAGTTAAGGATTAGGTTTTAACTATAATATTCCTTAATAATACTAAGGACTCTATATATCTTATTATAAGGATCTATAACCTTGAATTATATAGTACTCTATAATATATTGATAAATCGAGTATTTTATGCTCTCTTACTAAGACTAAGAAGACGTATTAGTTAGTAGTAGTTAAGGGCACTATAGTAGAGAACATATTTCTGTAATATTATCTAGACCCTCTATATAGTATCTAGTAATACGCTAAAAATCCTATAGTAGATATATAATTTAACTACCGCTATAATTTCCTAGATTACCTAGACCTATTCCTAGTAAGGCCTAGACTAGAGTTCTATTAAACTATACTAAGTAGGAGAGAATAAAGGGCTATTATAATTCTTAAGGTACTTTATATTACAATCCAATTCCGTAAAGGCTAAGATAAAACTCATAGCCAAACCACTATTCTCTTAAGCTTCTCTTAGCTATATAAGGACTTATTTGGCTAATTTATAAATCTTCTTTATTATTTGAACTTAGTAGTTACGTTCTATAAGATCTCTTTAGTTAATATAGATAATATCAACTCACAAAATACGTATTTTAGTCTTATAGCGAATATAAAGTAAAGTAGTATAGAGATTAGAGGTAATTTGACGTAGACGGCTATTTACTTAAGCTATTTCGGTATTATTCGAGTCCCCCTAGATATATAAAAGAGCTATATACTTTAGTAAGGATAAGAGGTAGGTATAAAGGAGGTTGTATTTAATCTCTGAATAAGTGCTACTAGCATATAATATAATAAGCCGTATCTCTAGTTAGAGTAGGTCTAGTAGTCTATTATAGTCTATAGGTACTAGGCTATATAGTGAAGGTTATGAACTCATTATTAGTATTAGCTAATAGGTATTAGGAGAAATATAAAGAGTTATAATTAATATTAATTAAATATAGATAGTTTTATGAATAACGTATTAGGGTATATATTAATATTATTCATAAGTAATCCGAGGAGTAATTATAGTTATAGTCTTTATAATACTAGGATAAGTGAACTATTAAGAAAGTCGGGATATACTAGTTATATATTCTAAATAGTTCCTTATATATTATTAGCTAACTAAGTAGGGAATAAAGATATTATACTCTACCTTCTACTTAGTATATATACTTTTTTAAGTTAATCTTATAATATAGTATATATTGTAACTAGTTAAAACCGTACTATACCTAGATATTCCTGAGCCCTAGTATAAAAGAAATAACTATCTAACTAATCTTAAATTAGACTAGCTTATAGAAAATTAGGGGCAAAAGTAGTAACTCTTTATTTCCTAGGTTAGTTTTCTAGGTCTAATTCCTAGTTAGATTCCAAGTTAGTTACTAGCTAAGATACTAGCGGAGCCAAATACTAATAACTATACTCTAGGGGTCTAGTAGTACCTAGAGTATACCTAGATAATAGAATCTAGGGCGGAATACCGGATTATACTAGGTCTAAGGCTTATACTTATATGACGTTAAGTGAAGGTAATTAAATTAGATCTAGGTTAAATTAGATTTAGTCTTCCTTAATAAGGGGGCTAGAGTATAAAAAAGCTTTACTTAATAAAAGGTAATACTTTATATTATAAAGGAAAAGGGTATTATAAATATATAGATATATTTATTATTAAGTAAGAAGTTAATATTAACTAGTCTAGCGGGGTAAAAATATACTAGCTACCCTTCTATTACGCCTATACGTGACGTGGATAAATATTAATTCGAGCCTTTATAAAGATTTTAAATAAAGCTTTATTTAAGCCTTAATATAATACTTTAAATTTATAAAGGATAATTATAAATATACTTTAATTCATTTAAATAAGTCAAGTACGATTTAGCTTTAATGTTTTTGAATATTACCCATATTACTAGAGCCCCTCTATTAGTTAAGTATAGGCTTATAAGCTTTTCCTTATAGTTTAGGCTTTAGGGACTCGAATTAAGAGTACTTTTAATACTAATTAAGCCTTAATTAATACTCTAATTCGAGTTCATCTAGTAATATACCTATACCTAGCAAATTAAGCTTTTTAGCTCTATAAGAGTACTTATATAACGTAGTGACTAAGTAATAAGAAGACGATTAGACGCCGTACTAGCCTATTAAGGATTATTAATAACCCTTATACTAGTGGGATAGTTTTCCCTTTTACTTTATTTTAGGGTATATTTTATATAAGAGTACTTTAATTTCATTTTTCTCTATAACTAATAATTATATAATTGAACCTATAATACTAATTAATTCTACTATATCTATTTTAAAGCTTAGTGAAATCTAAATAATATTAGATTAAAATCCCTACTAGTAGAGTATATGATTAAATCCAATAATACTAGAAAGAAGACAAGAATATCTATGAATTAAAATTAGGAGTACCTTTATAGTATATATAAGTAGACTATTAAAGGATAAGTAATAGTAAGTAATAATAAGCTCTAATACTATATAATAGGTAGAAATATACCTTTATATTAACTCGATAATTATATAATAAACATATAACTCATTAATTATATATCCTATACTAATAATTATATAGCTTTCTTTATATCCTCTTCCTATTCCTATTATATCCCTTCTATAAAGTTCTTATCTATTAAAACCTTTTATCTCATGAGTACTATTCCCTTACTATACTTAATTGCCTTATTATATGAATTGTTAGTACTAGCCGCCTTCGCGAAGCTAAGTATATAGTTCCCCTGCCCCTTCTTAGTTATAATACCAAATACCCTATAAAATCCCGGATATTTATAAGTAATATCACCTATATCTATACTTCCTACCAGGAAATCCGTGGGTATATTATATGAAGTATAATACTGTCCCCTCTAGCGCCACCTAAATATAAGCCTAATATAGTATAGTATAAGGTTAGATATTAGTATAACTATTAAGTGGCTCCGGATATATCTTATAGCCTATTACTAGCGCCGTGCCCTTAAAGTACTTTAGTACCCATTACTATAGCCTCTCCGTATTAGTACACGTATCGCTATATATGTAGTACTTGATATAGTAATGAGTAGGGGTGATGTTAGGCCGCTTACTAGCCTCTCGGAAGATACCGTAGATATACTTATGCGGCTAGATCTATTAGTGAAGTATCGAGATAGTATTATATAAGAGATATACTATATCGAGGGCATTTACTCCTATCTAAGGAGCTATAGTAGCGTGTGCTTCTCTACTAGTAAAGTATACGTATATCTTTATATTCGCGAGTATACTTATGAAGGTAATACCGCGGATTAGCGGGGTGAGGAGATACCTAGGGCTAGGGTAGACTATTAAGCTAGTAGTGGTGTCTTTATATACGCCCGCTATAATTAGCTTAAGCTTACCGCCCTTGCCCTCCTCTATAGGAGTACCGAGTAGGCGGACTTAGCTAGGCTAACTAGACTATTTAAGTGATATAGTGACACTAAGGAAGGTAGAGAAACTAGCGCTAGTAATTAGGTTATACCTATAGGTATGTCCTATGCCTAGAAGTACATTATACTCGGTATTAAATATTACTAGCCGGTTACTAGAGCTAACTTATACTAAGAAGGCTATCTCTACTCTATAGGTATATAGTATTACTTTGAAGCCGAGCTTCTATAGGGTAGAGATGAAAGTATTATGGGCCTAATATTCTTTATATACTAGCTTAGGATTAGCGTGAATTTATCGATTATTTAGTGACTTAGGGAATAGAGGGTTATAAGTATATTAATATATCTTATAATTAATAGAACGAATCTCCTTATTATAGGAGTTAATCTCCGCTATAATTACGGCTAACTAGTCCTCTTCCTAACTAGTAAGGGCCTCTAAAGTTAATTAAGTAAAAGCTATTTTAAGTTATAAATTCGATATTTAGGTAGATAGCCTATACCTAGTGAGTAATTAGTAGTACTATTTATATAATTATACTCGCTCCTTAGATAAAAAAGTGTTTTAAATTAAGGTTAATATATAGCCGCTATATATGAAAACCGGAGATCCTAGCTAGTTATAAGGCTATTTATTTTATCCTTAGTATACTAATGGGCGACACGCCTTACTCTAGGCTATAGCAAGTATAATGTCCAAGTAAAGTAGCTAATAGAGAATAGGGTTAGAGCCACCAAAACAGGCTAGCTCTAAGCTACATACCTCTGTAATTAGCTACTTTATTTATTAGGACATGAAATGTAAGGCTACTAACCCTAAGGCCTATTAGTCTAATATATATACTAATATATATAAAGGAGGGCCCTTAATAACCTATAATCCCAAAGTATTTATTACTAACTTTCTCTACTAATTTTCTCTATTATCTATAAAGTTACTTTATTGAAGACTAATCCGGTTACCTATATCTTCCTTATAAGCTAGCTAATAAGATCCCTAATTAAGCCATAGAATCCCTTATAATACTTATTAATAAAAAGTAAAGGTTAAGATTAGGTTGGTTTATAGTAAATGCTATGAGGAAATAGATAACTAATAAGTTAAGTATACTAGTTTATAGTATTTATAGAGCTAATTATTAGAAGTGCGATAGATAGTCTACCCTATACGCTAATTATGCTAATAATTCGCTCCCGTGTAATTAGTTAGCTTATTCCTAGAGCAGGAAATATAAGAAGAAAGTAGCTTAGATAATAAATATACTATGTGACCTTTTACCTAAGCCTTAAAATCCACCGACGGTTATAGTAGACTTACTCGAGGTGGTATTTAATGAAAGTATCCCGGGTTTTCCCTTAATTAATAAAGCTATAGATATTAGTCTAGGATTTTACTTAGTATCTAGCTTAGAGAATAGAGCCGTAGATATTAAAGGTATAGGTCTGGAATTTAACCTAGCTAGTAGACCTATAGCTAATGAAAACATCTATATAGGGTTTATCCTAGAGGATAAAGCTATAGTAATTAAAAGCACTTATCCGGGATTCGCCCTAGAGAATAGAGCTATAAATAGTATCTACCCTAGAAGTTCTATATTATCTCTTACCTTATAAATTAAGCTTAGATTACTAGGTTAGCTAATTGAGTTCATATTATTAGACCTTAAAGCACTAGACTATCTTAGGAATAAGGTCGTCTTTAGTATTATAGGGACTAAGAACCCGAAATAGTTAATACTTACTATCTTAATTAAATATAGGTTTCATAACCCCGTAGTAATATATCTACTCCTAGTTATATCGCTTACTAAGCTAGGTTAAAACTATAATACCTATAGTATAATTCGAAATAATACTAATAAGTATTATATAGATAGAAAGGGCATTTTGGTATAAATAATTAGCGTAGATAAGGAGCTAGATTACTTACTTATTATAATCTTATTCTAGTTCTAGTACCTCTATTACTCTAAGGATCTAAGAAAGGACAGGTTTACTTATCTAGAAATAAGTAATTAGATAAGTAAATACTTCCGGAAGTATAGCCTTAACTATATTCTCTTATCTTCTAGGCCTAGAATACTAAGTAGTATAGCTAAGTCCGTATATAAGCTGCCTCACTCGCCTTATATCTTGGCTATTTTAGGTGAATATGGTAGCTTACTTTAAGGGTAATAGTAGGATCCTCGCATGACTCCTAATTAGGTCATTACCTAAGGTAATCTTAAAGATCTATGACTATATAAAGCCTATACTTAAGGGTTACTAGGGACGCAAGTATCCTAATATAGAGAGCTATAATAATATTAAAAACAGGCCTTTGCTTAATCTTATTAACCTTATATGAATTATTATTTAGAAGATTAATAAGGAGCTTGAGTCCGGGCTACTAGACCTCACGAAAAGTAATAAGTTTAGTAAATAGATAGAAGATCTACTCTTAGGAAAGTACACTAATATTATAGAGCTTATGAAGTTATAGATTAGTCTAAGGAATTAGGAACTAGGGAATACTAACTAGGCGGTATTAAACCTATATACCCTCTATATCTATCTTTTCTGCTATAGTATTAGTAATAAGGTAGATATACTAATCTTATTACTAGAAGTTAATAAGTTTATATATAATCTAGCTTACCTAATTAGAATTATAGATAAATCGCTAGATAGTAGCCTAATAAGATAAATTAACTACTTCTAGTAACTACTATTCTAGGCTAGAGTTAAGACTCGTAATTAGGTATATTAAAAGTAGGTTTAAGAGAAGTTAATAAGCCCCGACTATAATATAGCCTTAGATACTATACTATAAGAGTAGTCTAATATGGAACTATGGATTAGAATTAATAAGATTCGTGAGATTTGCTATAAGAAATGCTATAGTGTCCTTATATAACTAATTTCAAGACTATTTCCTTGGACTTACTCGTAAGATACTCGAGAATAGCTAAGTGAATGATTTCAAAAGTAGATAAAGGAATAGGATTTAATTTAGTTTAACTAGAATAGTACTATACCTTTAAATAATCTAATTAGCTTTTATAAATACTATAGCTTTAGAGTAAGAGGAAAGATAAATTAAAAGTATATTATATTATTATCCTTTATATACTATTATCTTCCTATACTCTAACTTCACGCCCTAGGAATTATGAGACTATATATAATAGGGTAAGGAGAGTAGGGTAAGATAAATAGCTATTAATACTATTAGTATACTCTAAGACTAGAAGATAATAGGATTAGTATAGTTTAAAGGATAGATCGCTTAATGACATTTAACTTATATGTTTCTAAAATAGTAGGAGTTATAGTAGGTTATTATATATTGAGTTATAGATAAAAGGGGTAATTATATAAAGTATAAAGAACTAATAGGACACTATTTAGTGCCGGAACCCAGACTTAGTTATTAATTCATTATATATTTATCCCTATATAAGTACTTATAGTTCCGTATTTATTACTATAGCCTAGAGAATTAGCCCTTAACTAAATACTATAACTATAACTATAGGAAGACCTATAAATATTATACTTTTCTATCTATATTTCTATCTACTTTCTATATATAAGAGGGTTATAACTATCTTTCACTTATTAATAGTTAAATTACTTAGTATTAGCTTCTTAATAGTGATATAATGAGTTCTCTTTAGTATTACTTATAGAGGATAAGCTAATTAGTTAATATAGATTACTAATAGTTATAATTAGTAAATTTGATATTAATACTAATAATAAGGAATTATAGTGAAGTAATTTGACTTCTAGCTTTATATCTAAGAATCTTAATACTCCGTTAAAATACTATATAGGGGATATTAAGCTTTATATATTTTGGATTACTTAGAGGCTAAAAATGCAGGCGGATAAAGAAGTAGTATAGTAATTTCTAAGTAGACTAGGTTATCTACTATAAAAATCGATATGGGCGAGAAGAGGTAAAGTTACTATTAATAATAGTCTTCTATACTTAAAGTATTACTTAGGAACTATAGCTATGAATTAAATTCGACTTATTAATAGGGTATATACTTACTAAAGATATATAGTATTACGACGGCTATGAATCTAGACCTTATGGATCTTAATATTAAATAGACTAAAATAGTATATAACTCTTATATATTGGAATTTGAAGTTATCCTTTCTAGTATATTAAATGATTAGATTAGATTAGATTAATAGCTATTAATCTAATCTAATTAAAGGATTTTTCTATTAATTATATTCTAATTATAATCTAATTAGATTAATTAATTATTAATTAATTAATTTAATTAATGGGCTAGAAGCTGAGGCGGAGGCTAAATTAAGGTTTAGTCTAGCTATATCCGGAGAGCGCTTTACCTAATTGGGACTAGACGCGGCCTAGGTAGTCGCTTACTAAGTAAGCGAAGTACCTAAACCTCCTTAATTTTTTGGTACTTCTTTCCTCTTATAAATTATATTAACTATAAATAAAGGAATTAGAAATTAACCTCTACTAGTAATAAGTACTTTATTTATTTTATAGTTAATAAGTAAAAATAAAGAGAAAAATAAGAAAAGTTAAGAAAGTCTCTTATCACGTGATTAATTAAGTATTAATTAAATTAATTAAGATTAATTAATCTAATCTAATTAAAAAAAATCCGAATTACGTTAATTAAAATCTAATTATATTAATTAATTAATTAATTAATTAATTTAATTAACGTAATTAATCCTTTGATATACTAATCCTTTCATATACTTTAGTGATTATAAAAGCGCTAAAGCCAGCTTTCAAGTTTTCTTTAAATCTAGGTATAGTGCTAGTATTATACTTTATTATAAGTAAATACTACTATATAATTATCTGCCGTAAAATAATCTCTCTCTTATTAGAAGCTCTAGGGTATAAAGGTATATAGGATTCCGCGCCTATTATACGGGTTCTAGAATAATATATAGAGATTAAGGAAGAGGGGCTTAAGGAGCTAATATATGCCTTCGATATCCCTGACTATAACTAGTTAAGTAGTATTAATACTAAGTTTAATCTTAAAGGACGAAGAACTTTGGTAGAATACTAGAGGATATAGAGCTATTAGGCATATAAATGAGTAGGGTATATTACGAGTAATTAGAGGAGAAAGATATTAATTAATTAATAGAGAAGCTATTATAGAACTAGCTAAGGTTTTATATAGGTTTACCCTATACTCTTAGTACTTAACCGAGAGCTATAAGTCTCATATAATAGTTACCCCTAATACTCCCCCTCTAGCCTTAAACTTTAATAGTATCCTAAATCTTCTATACTTTTGGGGCTAGTAGATATATATTAGGAACCTTGAGTGTCTTAATCCAAAGCTTTTATAGGAGGCTTTTAATAGAGCTAGAATAAAGTAATTAGCTTATAATAAACCAGATGACTTATATAATAATAAAGAGCTTAGTCCCTTGGGTATTATCCTCCTAGACTAGCTCGGTTAGTTTACTATACTTAAGAGTACTATAAATAATTTTAACCCGGATAAGCCTAAGTTTTCTATTAAATTTCAGTCTCTAATTAGTTAATATTAGATATTATAATATTATTTATAAGTGGAAGGAGCCTTTATTATATACTCTAGACTAGACCCCTAGCTCGGGGAGCTGAAAATTCAATACTCCTACTTTAGTAATATAAGCTAGGGTTATATTATCTTTATCTATTAATATTACTACTAAGAATATAGTATAAACTAATTTTCTATTATACTAAAAACCCTTAAGTCCAGGGAAAATTATAGTATAATAGCTAGCTAGAAAATAGTCTAAAAAACTAGTTATATTATAGTATTGAGTAGTAGTAAAAACCCTACTAATATAATAGGGGAAAAGCCTACTTAATTATATCCTTCTATATAAGTTCTAATCTAATAGCCTTTCTGAATCTCTCGAATCTTCCCTTATTAAGCGCCTTTATTAAGCCGTTGGTTACCTAGCTCTTAGTATTAATATACTCGAGCTAAATTACTCTATTACTTACCTTCTCTCGTATAAAATTATATTATATCTTAATATACTTTATTCGGGAGTAAAACTAAGGATTCTTTACTAGAGTAATAGCTCCTTAATTATTATAGAAGATAATCGTCGCCTTTAGTTTATCTATATCCTCTAGGTAGATTTCGTTAAGTAATCGCCGTAATTAGATAGCCTCTTTTATAGTATTTAATTAGCTAATATATTCGGCTTTATAAGTAAAGAGGGCGACTATTAGTTATAGTTTTAATAACTAACTAATAACTATACTTCTAATACTAAATAAGTAGCCTAATATTAACTATCGAGTATTAAGGTCCCCTACCTAATTAGAATCTATATAGCCTATAAGCGAAGCTAATTCTCCTCTAAAGATAAGTATATAGTTAATCGTTTTTCGGAGATATCTAAAGATATACTAAATAACTAATTAGTATTATTATATAGGTCATGCCATATATCTACTAATTACTAAGACTACGAAAGCGATATTGAGTTAAGTCCCTAGTATAGTATATATAAGTGAGCTAATAGCCTTCTAGTACTACTTAATTTCTTCTTATATTAGCTCGAAAGCTATATCTGCCCTTTATAGCTTATTATATATATCTATTAGTATATTATTCTTCTAGCTATAGTCCCATATTCCGAATTCTCATAGAACCTTTTTAATATAGCCTCGTTAACTTAGCTTTAGTATTTAATTAGGCTAATTACATATAACCTCTATTCTAAGGTAGTATTTATATGGCCCTAGGTCTATTATATAAAACTATTCACTTAGCTTTGCCTTAATATTATTAATGTCTATAAGAGATGAACTAATTATAAGGAGGTCATCTATAAATATAGTAATATAATTACCTTTAGAGTTAAAGAAGATATAATTATTAGAGGTAAGAGGTTTAAATTTAAAGGACTCGAGATAAGTAGTAAGAGTAAAGTACTAGACATATAGTAATTACTTAAGACTATATAGTACCTTATATAGCTTATAGACCTTATCTAATTAGCTAGATTCATTAAAGCTATTAGGTTACTTAATATAAACTTCAATATTAATATCTCTGTAAAGGAAGGTAGTCTTAATATCTATTTATTTAATTTCGAGGTTATATGCCGCAGTAATAGTAAAGAAGAGTTTATAGCTTATAGGTTTAATAACTAAGGTAAAGGTATTATTATAGTTAAGTCCTTCTCGTTACTTAAAACCTTATATAACTTATCGTGACTTATATTAAATAATCTCTCTATTAGATCCTCTTTTATATCTATAGACCTATTTCCTACTAAGTATAGCTTAGTCTTTGGGATAGTCGATAACGTACTAGGTATTATTTCCTTTAAGGGACTTTACTTCATCTTATATTAATGACTCCTACTACTTTATAGTCCCTCTAGATATAGCTTCTCTAAATGTATAAGGTTTATATAATTCTAAGGGGTCCGAGTTTACTATAAGAGTAAATAGCTTAGGGGATTCATTATCTATATTATAAGATATTAGACCTTATTCTAATAGATAATATTTAGCTATTCTTACTACTTAAGGGTGAGATTCGCAAGTATTCTAAGAGGTTATAGCTTCTACCTTAGGTATATCTTCTTTAATTATAGTATTAGAAGTGCCTTGAATTAACTAAGTATTATTATCCCCCTATAATTCATATATAGAGTAATTATATAGTCTCTTAAGAGAACGTTCTTCTAGCTCTACTATATCCGCTAAGGAGCATTTCTCGGCTACGAACCGTATAGTAGACGCTCGTATTACCTTACTATTAAGGGTAAGTAAGTAGTAAATACTATCTCCTTTATAACCTAGGAGTTTATATTCTATCCTATTCTCTATCTACTTACTCTATATTCATTAAATAGCTTAGTATTTCGTACCTAGAGTACGGAGGTGAGAATACCTAGGAAGCTCCCTATACTAGGCTTTATATGGCATAGTTTATATATGTGCTTAAGGGCTCTATATTTATATATAGTTAGCGGTTTTAACTATTTCGGGCCAGAATTTGGCTAGGAGGCTAGCAAGTTTAAGGAAAGACTCTGCTTTCTCCTAGATAATCCCCCTAAGCTACTCTAATACGCTATTTTATTAAGGGTTTCCTGGAACCGTGAATTCATAAGTAATACTATATTAAAAGAGGTAATTAGCTATCTCTTGGGATAAGTACTCTCCGCTATTATTAGTCCTAAATTAATAAATCTTAATATAACGAATAAGTCTATCTAGTGTTTTATACTTTTGCTTAAAGTACTTAAAGTAATTAAAAACCTCGCTTTTATATTTAATAAGGTAAACTTCCAAAAGTTGAATAATATTATAAAGGAAAGTAATAATATATTTGGATCTATCCTAGCCTAGAGTAAATAGTCCAAGTACATTGGAGTAGATAAGTTTAAGAGGTAATTTACTAGGCTAGATTAGGTACTTATAAGGCCTTAAATAAAGTTTTATAATAGAGCACGTGTCGCAGGGATTAGAACCGAGAATTGGTTTTAAAAGATTAATTTCTATAGATATATTAGTTAGCTTCCTAATATTCTCTTCTCCGAGATAACTAAGTTAGTTATACTAGACTTAAAGAGTATCTAGGTTTATTTCCGAGGTTAATAGCGCTAGTTACTATTTTAGGGTAGTATCTAAGAGCTAGATTCTATTATAGCTAGTTATTATTAAGGTTTTGTTTTTGGTATGGATTTTGCATTTCTCGAGTAAGAACCTAATATCTATACTAATTTTGAAAAGTCGTCTAACTAATATAAGGTTAACTTTATAGTTAGGGATATAATATATATTTATATCCGTATTTATAACCTAGTATATAGATACTATTAGAAAAGGGGGTGTCACGTATAGTAGAGTTAGTATATTATATATGAGTATTTATCTTAAGGGACATATACTACTTATATAAAGGATATATAGCTACTACCAGGTGAATTATATCACGTATAATTAGAGATCTACTTATTATAGTATTAAATGAATTAGTTTAATTATAATATGCCTTACTATTAATAGTAAATTTCACAAAAAACTATTACTAGCTTTTATATAAAACGTTCTTTATTCTTTATTTACTTATTAATGACTTATATAAGCTACTACTATAAAAAACTATTACTATATAATAGACCCTAGTGTGGCCCCATAGCGACCCCTACTTAAAGTAATACTCCTTCCCGCCTATAACTAAAGCGGGCTCCTTCTATCTACTTATAATTAGGGGTTATCTATAAAGAGTATACTCCTATTACTTTAAAAGTCTAGTTACTAAATACTCTTTTGGCGGGAAGAATTTAGTATAAAGACGTTATAAGTATTAAATATAGCGCTAGTTCTATTATGACTCTAGATCTTAGATAACTATATAAAATTAGGATTACCTAAGGAGTAATTAGTACTATAGTATCTCCTAGTTAAGTTATATATATCTCGGAATAGTATATATAGAATAGGGATATATATAGCTATTATAGTAATACTAACTTCCGTAATGTCCTATATAATAAGGTTAATAGTATCGTCTATATTTAATATTAGAAACCCTAGGAGAACTAAGAAGAAGGGAAATAGAAAGAAGCGGGGGTCTACTACTTATATAGATCTAGGGAGGCAAGCTTCGGAAGTTTATAGCTCTTTATAATAGTAACTGCTCCCGTATTAATAGAGTTTAAGTAGTTATATAAGAGAATATATAATTGGGGAAAAACTTATAAAATACCTATACTTATTATAACTATAATACTAAGTTTTTTAATTCTTTTTATCTAAAGTACTAATATTACCTTCTAAGGTAATAAAGTAAGGACTAAGTCTATAGTAGCGGAGTATACTATAAATTGGTTCAAAAATTAGTAGAGAATTGCTACTTTTTAAAAGAAAAAACAACTAGTAGTTATTTGAAAAAGGGCTACCTATAACTACTAAAGATATTATAGTTTATTAGAATACTACTATTTAAATATCTACCTATAATACTTAGTATCTATGATTTCGTGACTAGTATATACTAAACCCAGAAAAGAATAGTACTAATACTAAGGGAGATATTTATTGAAATGATAATATACTAGATAAAGCCCTTAGTCTTACCGTCCGTAAGTCGCAATAATATTATAATAAAGGCTATCTTCGTCTATATAATAGCGGTAATAGTAAATGTTATATGGGTAGTTATTATAAGAATAAACTTATTAAGATTAAAGGTCAGGGGAAGATCCCACGAGTACTTACTAAAGCCGAAGCCTTTTACCTAATATATTACTAGAGTATTATTAATTATTAGTATGACCTATACTTAATATTAGCTTAGATAATACCCTATAGCCTAAAGCTTAAATACTTTATTCTAGCTTACCTAAGAGGTAATTAAAATCTAATTATCCTAATAAAGGCTTCGGTAGCTAAAAAACTTGTAATATAGCTATAGGTAGAGGAAGATAGTAGCGAAAGCTCCTAGGGTCTAGATTATAATAAGAAGAGTTAGTCTAGTATTATTGTGAGGAAGAGCTACTAGCTTAGGTGAGGGTAGTAGTAATACGGCAGATATATTAAACACTTTGGACTTATAATAAGAGTAATCTTAGAGGCGATTAGATAGAGCAGAAAAAATTCGACTAATTTAGAGGGTATATTTTAAGCTATATACTAGACTTAAAATCTGTACTTAGGCTACTAGATAAGAGCTATAGAATATATGAGATGAGATAGGGATAGGCGAGGTAGGGGAGCTTATTTTCCGGAAGTAAGGAAGGGTCCTATCTTCGTAGAGAAGTTAGTATATAAAGACCCCTAATATATTAATTAGTAGGTAGAGGGAACTATAGGGGATTCCGAAGTCATATCCATTAATATAGAAGAGATTTACTACTAGATACTAAGATTATCTAGTATAAGGCAGGAACCTATGATCCGCTTTATTATTTAGAATCCAGTTAAGGATAGTAAGCGCTAGTTATCTTATAGTATCTCACCCTCTTACTAAGAAAAGTAAAGGGAAATCGGGTCCTATTAGTAGCTAGAAGGTATTTAATAAGCTATCCTCAGATATCTTTATCGAATCGGTACACTTACCGCCTATTTATGCTTTATTAGAATAATATATTAGGATTAATTATTCTAGGTCATTGCCCCTAAGTTTAATAGTAGAGACTTATGTCTTATATATAGAGAATAAAGTTCAACTCTACCTTATTATTCTTAGGATTCTCCTTATTATACCTATATAATGTTTTTTGAATTAGATACCTCTATAAATATATAAGGGGCACTAAATAGTCGATACAAAGATCCCTTAGGCTATCCTAGCTTAGCGCTTTTTGGGGGCTATTATATATAGTTTAATGAATTGTATTTGGTTTAGGTTAATGAAGTAGCTACTTACTATAAATTAGGAATATAAGAACTCAGTTTTCAGAGATACCTAGTACTATATTAAAAGGCCCGGTCTTTTCCTCCCCCAAAAAGCCTATATATAAAGACAAGTTATATATAGACGTTTTTAGGGGTAGCTATATATAACGCTACCTATACTCGTGATATCCCTCTTACTACTAGGAGAACTATAGTAGAGACCTAGAAGGCTAGAATAGGTCTCTCGCCGCCTACTATTATCGCGAAGCTATATATACTACTATAGGCTATACTAATCCAATATCTAGCTCTCTACCACGACGGGATTACTTGCCGCCTCTATCCTAATAAGCAGCTATATATATACTATACCCGTTATGGGATACGAGGCTGCCTTTATATAGAGTATAACTAGCGAAGCCCTTAAGGGAAAGGCCACTAGTTAGTAGCGGCTAGGCTCGCCCTAAGCACCTACTTTAACGTTATTACCTCTCCCGTCTATTACTAGACCCTCTACTAGTAGAGCGAGCTCATCGCCTCCTAAGCCCGGGCGCTGCCGCTATTAACGGGGCAGAAAGTATTGAGCCTACTATACTAGTTATAGAGCTAGAGCCTTCCACGAGTCTATAGGAGCTAGTTATACTATAGCTAGAGTAGAAGCTCTAGGCCTTATATGAGAGGGCGTAAGTAGAGGGGTTAGGCCCGTGAGTCGCTACTTAGGTTAACCCCTAGCTTAATAAGCTACTCTAGGAATAGTATCTTAGTAGCTAGGAGCTAGCTATAACTACTTAGCTAATTAATCTTCCGCTTTAGCTAATAGCAGACTACTGCCTTAGCTTCCTCCTCGCCTCGTTTAACTAGCTAGTTAAGTAGATAAGGTTATCTATTATCTAAGGGGAGGTGAATATCTTTAATCTATACCATATTAATAACTTTATATCTCGCTATAGTACTTTAAGTCACTTTCTACTAAACTATATACGAAACCTTATTAAATAAGGCTATTACTAGAATTAGAAAATATTAGAAGAGGTAGCTCTATATAGGCTTTAGGATATTATATAGATAGCGGAGGAAGTAATTTATATTGAATTTATTAGTACTATAAACCCCTAATTAAGACTAGGTATATAGTTAGTAATTCCCTCCTATATTCTAGAAGAATAAGGAACTTAATAGTTAACTAATTAGAATACCAAAATTATTATCTTCTACTAGTAACCCTTTAGTGCGTTTAAGTGACTTATATTAGAAGACCGCGAAGTTAATATTACTATAAGCTTTCCTAAGGCCCTTAAATCTCTATAAAATATGTTTTTAGAACTAGAGCTAAGGAACCCCTATATATATAGGTAGACGCTATTCGTATTAATTAAAATAATATATAAGAACGGAGTTAGTAGGTACGGAATATGTATTAGATTTATTTAAAGGCTATAGAAGTTATTATTTTATAGATTTTTATTCTAACTATATTCCTGAGAGCTTCCTTATAACTATAGACCCTATTCCCGAAAGCTTTTATAAGATCTTACTATTATAATTGAACTAATTTATTTAATACTATAATAGGTAGATCCCTAATAATATATAGCGTAATCCTCCTAGCGGTAATAGCTACGTGTTCCTTATATAAGTAGTATATGCCCCTTAGCTCATAAGTATAGGAGTAACGTACTAACTCTACTATATGTGATACCCCCCTTTCTAACGCTATAATAGACTAACCTTTACTCTAGTGCCTAATTATAGGCTGAGTCTTGGAAGCATTATTACGGATATGAGTAAGCTAATAGTTTCCCTAAATAGGTTACTTGACTTTATTTACTTAAGAGGAATTGGGCCACCTACGAAGATAAATGGTTTTATACTTGAACTACTAATATAGGCTCCAAATTAGCCTATTATTTGGAATAGAATACTAATAGGCCTACTATTATACTTCTTGGTAGGATCCTTATATTTCATAACTAACTATAATCCGAAATAGGGCCAGCTACTATACCTAACTTAGAGAAATAAATTAATGTATTAAAACCAAATTTAGGTTTAGGGGTTATAATATACTACTATATACTTTAAGCGATAGCTACTATATACCTTTAAGTAGTAACTCCTAGACACTAATAGTAGTACTATATGAGCTCTAAATGCTTTTATATCTATTTTCCGGATAATGGATAGACCTTTAAGATAATATACCCCTAAGATAATATACCCTTGAGATAATATACCCTTAAGATAATATACCCTTGAGATAACTTTCTGAATAGCTAACCTATATATAATCCACAAAAGTTAGATACGTAGTTATACTATAATAATAGGCCTCTATAATAACTAACCTAATAGAGTATATAAAAGTAGATAATAGAATATTAAGATAACTATCCCTTAAGCTAAATAATTCCTTTAAGATAATAGTCCACTATTTAGTAGATACCCCCCTAAGATAATAGACCTAGGTATACTTCATAGGAGGCGTAATAAATCTAAATTCTCAAAATATCTATCTTACCTAAAGAGTTAGTATATTATTAGGAAGGAGAAAGTATATTAGATAAGTACCCTACTAATAAAGAAAATATCTAAAATCTAGGTATACCTTTTTCGCTATATACCAAAAGTATATAGGTTAGTTCGTGAGTAGGAGGACCTACTCCTATAGATAATATATAGGTCTATTAGCGAGAACCTACTTAAGACCTATCTTAATATACTAGTTACTTCCTAGAACTAATAGTAGATGACTTTTTGATACTAATATCTGGTTTCGTTACCCGGTAGTGATATTTGATAACGTTTATAGTACTTTATAGCTTTAATAATATGCTAATAGTTACTCTACTTAAATCTCGCTCGGTTATTAATGACTTATTTGGGGGTATTATATATATAGGGAATAGGGTATAGGACCCTAGGGTTAATTACTTACTCTTGATATATATAAGATAATTTAATAATATCTCGTGAGACCTTACTAAGTTTAATAGAGAAATACGTCTTTATACTCATGATTAGACTATTAAGCTATATGTATTTTACTAAAAATTCTCGAAATACTTAATAATAGATATAGAAGTTTATTAGTATCTTTATAGCCTTACGATTTGACTAACTATACTTAATACGTATATTAGGACTAGAGATCTCATATCTAAGAGGCTTAGGTACTATTAGTACTAGGCTACTAGCTATAGTTGAAGTATATTAAAATATTACTCTACCTACTAGTAGTACTAGAGGGGATTAGGGTTTAGAGGTTATATAAAAATTCACCCCAAGCCCCGTAAAAACCACGAATCCATAATAATAATAATAGTAAATACCTTAAATAGCCCTAGTATTAATTTTTGAACCTTAATTAACCCCTAATTCGCGGAAATTGACCTTAACTAGCCCTTTCTTTAAAATATGATCTCAAGTAGCCCTTAAAGGTTATTTGAGGTCGATTTTCATATAGACCTTAACTAGCTCTTAAGCTTTAAGGGCTATTTGAGGTCGATTTTCACATGGACCTCAGCTAGCCTTTATACTTTTAAGGCTTATTTAAGGTCAACTTTTATAAATATATCCCTAGCTATATTTTATATATTAAAAATCAGATTTTTATATTATCTTTTATATCTCTTAATCCCATTTATACTCCTTATCTTTACGGTCTTTCCTAGGGTTTAAAAATATATTAAAGGCAGTAAAATTTTTATTAGAAATTTCTTTTGGGGCCTATATAATTTTGTACTAAAGCTTAGTATAAAAATACCTTAGTAAAAAAAAATCTAATAAGAAGTATTAAGGGGTTAAATCAGGTAACCTATATACCTTTATGAAGCTATTTATAACTTTATACTATTAAAAGTATATTGGATTAATTCTCTCTAACCTAGCTTATTAGGGTTAGTTAAGTAGTAGTATAGTAGGTTATATAAGCTTATGTGATAGTAAAGTATACTAAGCCTAATTAAGACACCCTAAGCCTCTACTAGGATAGATATTATCTTTAATATACTCTTAATAATTTTCTGATCCCTGTTCCCTTACTAGCCTACCTTTTATAGTACTAATATTTTCTCTAGAGTTCTTATAGAATCTCGTACTTAACTCTAAATAACCGTAGGGAGTATAGCTATTTGAGTATTATAGTTATTAATACAAATCTTATATTTTACTAAGATTAATGTGAGTAATTTAAGGGAGATTCTTGTAATTAAATCGGGATTTTACTACTACTACTATACTAAGAGTTCTAGAAGAAAAGAAGAGAAGAGGTTACTTATAAGATATTATAAGTAGTTTTTGGTACCCTAGCGATAGAAGATCTCATATATATAGTCTATAGGCCTATATGAAAGATTTAATAAGATAATCCTAATCTATATAGGAGGAACTTACCCCTCTTTAAATACTAAGCTAAACTATATCCCTAGAAAAATATATTCTCGATATCTTATTTCAAAATAATAGCTAATATCTAATAAGTCCCCTCTTAGTCTATAATTCCAGGAATAAAGTAGTAAATTTGACCTAAGCTAGTTACTAAACTCTTATATTAATATACTAAGATCCTCCTTTCTATAATACCTAAGGACTCTAAGAGTCTCTAGAGTACCTAAATTACTACCTTTGAAATATTCTCTATATTAATAGTATAAGAGACTTAGGATAGCTCGTATTAAACAGTAAGTGAAACTAGACCCTTTACTTTTAAGCTCTTACTTTATCTTAGAAAGCTTAATACTAATAATTATATATACTATCTCCCTTCTATTTCTAGGCTACCTTTTATAGGGTCCCAAATTCATATATTAGGTCCATTTAAGTATAGGCTAACTAGATTCGTTAGAAGAGCTACTAAAGAATAATTCTATTAATTTATTAAAAACCCTATAAAGATTAAGAGCTATTTAATTAACCTTCTCAGAATCTAGAGTATAATTTGAGAGTTCTATTTATACCTTTAGTACTCGCTATACCTTCCTAAATTCATTATAGTTACTTAAGTATAGAGTTTTCTCTTCTACTAGGTTATTCTTAAAGAAGTCTCTACTTATAAAGTTAATGAATTTGTATAGAAAAGCTTTAGTTTATAGAGTAAATAAATACTTACTAAATATATAGTAAATTCTTGTCTTAATAGTAGAGGTGAGATAAGTAGCTTCGAATCCTTCGTTGAGTCTAAAAGGTGAAGGGTTTAGCTTATTACCCACGTGACCTTATAACTAAGCCCAAAGAATAGTTAGGAATATAGTAGCTCCTAGTTATAAGACCCTAGTAGACTAATAAAGTTCCCTTGTACTAATGTTTTAATAGAGAAACCCACTCACTATTAAGGTTATTCCTATAATAACTTGAGTTAATTAATAAGATCTAATATCCTCGTTATAAATAGAAATCTATATATAAGGGTATAACTCCTTATTATTAATCGTAAAAGCGGGGATATTGAGTATATTAATACGCTTCTAGAGTCTAATGATTCGCTTTATAGTATAGGAAGAATAGGGGCTAAGTAAGAATATAGAAGTACTATTCTATATAACTCAAGCATATATCGTGATTCCGAGAGTAATACTAATAGTACCTGTAGCTTAGATAGGGTAATTATATGATGTAACTATACTGGATTCTCTCGGCTAGTACTAGTAGTAAATCGCTAATATATTAACGATTATAACTATTAACTAGATTAAAGCTCTAAAGATTATAAAGAGTAAGATAGTTCATAGCTATAGAATAGCCTTTTCAATATTAAGGATAATATTTGGGGCTCTTTTAGAGAACTCGTACTTTAGAGGACCTCTTATAGAGGATATAATATCTGGGGTCTAGTCTACTACCCTATTATCTTTATATCTCCTATATCTCAAATCTCCTCTATACTTTCCTAAGTACCTAGAAAGTAGCTTAAGAGGAGTACTTCTTCTATATTTTCTAGGAGTCTATTTAGAGTTAAATATGAATTCTATTATTTTCGACTCTCCTATTTATCTTATAATTCAATTACTATCCTAGATTTCCTAGATATTAGTAGATATTAAAGGAAGAATTTCCTTCTCTTTATTATCTAGAGAGTCTCTAGCTCTATATTTAAGATAATTAATACTTTAGTCTATATATATAAGGGCATTAAAAAGATTTACCTCCTAATAAGTGATCTTAAGAACTAATTACTACTAATTCTAATAGTATAAACAATGATTATTATAATTCTAATTAGAGCGATACTAAGAAGAATATTATTAGCTTATCCTATTAATATCGAGAGGAATTATTTAGTGATTTCATTACTAAAGAGGGTAAGAAGGGGAGTAAAATTAGTGAAAGTATTATTCCTAAAGTTGTTACTATTAATAGTAGGACTAGTAGGACTTGCGGTTATCTGCGAGGCTATAGTAGTTAATATTAAGCTTATAATAGAATAGAGGCTAGACTAGTTCACTTAGTAGTATTAAGCTTAATTAGAGTAAGCGACTATAGATAATATCTTAGTAGTTTAGCTACTAGCGAGCTTAAGAGAAAGAGAGAAGTATATTAGTCGTAAAGATGAAGTGAAATTATATATTATTAGAAATGAGAAATAAGGTAGTAGCTGCCTTTTGTAGCTATATCTAACCCGCTAGCGATTTCCGCTTCCCTAATTACTTCATGTTCTCTCCCCCCCCCCCTGTGTATACTATAATACCTTTACCTAAAATATAGGTAGTAGTGTAATTAGTAGTATAGCCTTAGGGTAGTAGGAGGGATTATAATATAACGAGTAAGTAGGGCTGTTATTTGAAGCTGAATTTTTTAAGTTTTTTAAATAAATTTTAAATTAAATAAATCGAATTTTTGTTTTATAAATTTAATATCTTAAGCTACTAATTCGTTAGATTTAAGGACTTTTAATTTAAATTCAAAAATTCATAAATAAAATTTTGAATATAAAAGACTAAATATTAATCTAGCCTCTATTAATATATTAATTAGAGCTTTCTTTTATATCACACATTAGTTCTAGTAGTGAAAGAATCGAATTGCGTTTTTGAGCTCTCTTTATAGTACTTCTTAGATCACGTGTAGCTATTATTACGGGACAATCCGAGGTTACTAGTAATTTGCTAGCCACGTGACTATTCACGTGCTCCTACCCCCTATTTAAGTAGTACTTTCCTGTACCTTAGAAAAAATAATCTTTATTACAATTATATTTTATATATATTAGGACCTCTTATAATAATTTTGAACTTGAATCTATAATAGTATAAGAAAAGAGGCCTCAAATAAGAAGTATAATATCGATTTATAACTTAGAATATAAAGCTAAGGAGAGAAGATTTAGGCTAATATAAGAAGAGGCGGTTTTATACCAACCTCGCGTATAGTCACGTGAGATATAATTGTAGTCCCTAGAGCTGTAATAGTAAATGAGGTTCTTATAATATTAAATTGAAGTATATATATTATCTAAATTACTCTATATTCCTATCCTCAGTATCCCTCCTTAATATTATTAGTATTAATAACCTCCTGTGATATTAACTACTAGAGTAATAGCTATAGAGTAAGAATCGCGTATTTTGAAGAATACTAAACTAGGGAGTAAAAGTAGAGGAGTAGCTTAAGTGATCTATATATATGAGAATATAGGAGCTAGTCCTAGAAAGGATAGCCTACTACTTAATAAGGAGGCCCTAGTACCTTCTAAGCTTATAGAGTATTAAGTAGTTATTCTTATTATATGATATCCTTTTATTAGGTAACCGCTATTATAATATGAATTAAAGTATAGATTAGTAATTTTATAGTATATTAATTATCCGGGGATCCTTATAGCGGATACTAGGGCCCCTAAACTTAAATACGTGACGTTTTGTATATAGAATTGTAACTATAGAGCTTATACTAGGCTATATTCCTTAGGCTTTATTGTTTTGAGCCTGGGACACAATTCCGAGGAGGTTAGAGCTCTTACTAATTAATCCTCTACTAATTTTACTATATTAACCTAATTTGAGGCATGCAAATATAAGACAAAGAATATATAAGCTATTTAATATATTAATAATACTACTCGGTTACCTAAATATATAGTACTATACTCATCTCTATACTCTAGATAAGATTAGTATAAAAATATCCTTATAAATGATTTCTATCTTATAAATCTCTTTCTTTAGTATTTTTTTAGCTCTAATAACCTTCTTAGCTTATATAAAGGGCATATCCATTTCCTTATAATATGAATATTAGAAGCTAATTATTGAAGCTCCCTATAAGTTATATATACTAGTTTATAATTTATTAGGTACTAAGGACCTTATATCTGTAACCTACTAGTGTATTATATATACTAAACCCTTACCTATTTGGCTATTTTTAGTTATTAGTATTAAGACCTGAGTCCCTATAACCCGGGGAATCCTCTCCTCTAGTACTATATAAGGTATTCTAAACCTTAGTATAGTAAAGGGTAAATGACTATTGCTTTAACCTAAGATATAATACTTATTACCTAGCTCACCCTCATCTATACTATTCTATTTTTCGCTGACATTCTATAGTATAAAACTTCTTGTATCGTAGTAATAACTTATAAAGGTGTAATACGGATAAGTGCTTTAATTAGTATAGGAGCGGTATAATATATTACCGTAGAAGAAGATAATATCACCTGGATTCGCTAGGTAGGCTAATTCTGGATACTAACTAGTGATAGCTATAAGCTGGTTTATAGTAGTATCCTCGTTCGAGGTAGTGTGGTTATTAAATATGCCCTCTAATAGTTATAACTCATGAGTGAACTCATCCTTAGTCCACGGATATAGAGGCTTAGACTATAAGCTCACGTAGAACTATAAGTACCTATTCTCTTTAGTAGCCTGAGAGACTACTACCTAGGTAGTGATAAGTGTATTAGGAAGTATTAGTATATAATAAGAATCCTAGTAATAACTATAATAATTGATTTAGCCTCTTACTTTTTTCTTCCGTAATTATAATTTGTCTTATTTAATTAAAAGAAATAAAAAACCTAGGATATAGAAAAGCTTACTACTTACCTTTAGCTTAGTTAGCCTAGTTACTTAAAGAATACTATACTCTATAGTACTAGTATATCTAGTCTACTAACTTATTTCAGGATATTAAGTATATGTGGATGGAGTAAGAATCGTTTATAAAGGGAGTGAACTTTATAGATATTATGAATTTAAGAGAATCTCTCTACTCGCTCCGCCTCTAGTATAGAAAGGTCTATTATTAGAAATCCCTTTATAGTTTCCTTACCTTATATTACTCTATCTATATATACTAATATCTCCTAAATATACTCTAGCGGAATTAGAGCCTCGACCTTAATAAAGCCATCCCGTTATAACTTTTGGTAATCTGAAACTAAGAGCTGGACTAGTTTATATTTGTCTCTTATAAATAGGGCATTATTATTACTCTTGGGTAGTGGTTAGATAGACCCGATACTAATTAAATTATACTCCTATGGTTTAGTATTAGTGAGAACTATAGTAGAAGTTATTCTAAGAGCTAATATATATTGGATTATATTGAGAACCGTAATATAACTATTAGAGACCCTTTTCGAAGTTAGGTATAGCTATATAATTTATACTATAAGTCGAGTATAATAAAATATAGCTGTCTAATAGCCTTATTAAGTAAGAGTTATGAAGTAACTAGGAATAAATTACGGGGATTATATATAGAGACCTTGTATTAATTAAATATGAGGCGGGGTAAGCCCCGTATTTATTCTATTAATATAACTTAGATCTAGCTCTATATTTATTCTATAGAGATTATTACTCTATATTTATTCTATTAGGTCTCGCCTAACACGCCTATAGAAGTACTATAAACCTAGAGAGGACTTATACTACTACTGGATAATATAGAAATTTCAATTATAGGATTATTTATATATTCTAGATAAGCTTGTGATTCTTATAGGTAGTATAAAGTCAAGTGCGATATAACAAATCCTTACTCTAGTTACCGTATCTCTTAGTTATCTTATATCTATAGTTACCTAGCTAGAAGGCAGGGTCCTAGAGTAAGTAAGCGGGCGCCTAAATCTGATATTAGCTAGTTCTAGTAGAATAGCTAGTAGGATAGGTATATTACTATTACCGTAAGGTATGTGCTTCTATATCCCCTTAACTAGAATCGTTATACTCACAAATTTAATTAGGGTGTCTGTCGCTACTAAGCTAGATATAATATTATAAGAGAGAGGAGAATAAGAGGAAGAAGGAGTAGCTTTCTCTAGAACTATTATTAAGGAAGTAATATTATTATACTAATAGCTACTTTCAAGATTGCGATATTACGAGTTGGGCGCTATGTAAGGCAATTCTGCTAGAAGCCTAATAGTGCCTCTTGTCGCGGAACTAAGTATTAGATATAGCTCTAATAATATTCATATATAGTTACTAACTAGTATAGAGACTGTCCTAGCTTTGGGAGACTTAGCTATAATAATAATGATTCTTGATATAGTATAAAATTATATTAACCTATTTTTCTAATATATATTCCCTAATACCCCTATCGTATATAAAGGTATACTATGTGCTACTACCTTAATCTTTCTTCTAGAAAATCATTTCACCTTATTAGGAATTAATATATTTCCTAATAGTTATATAAATATATTATACGTAAAATCTTTCACGCTTACTACTATACTTTGCGCCTTTATTACGTCTATAATACCGGAATCGCTTTTACCTAATTGAAACCTACTCGCTAGTCCATTTTTATAATTATCTAAAGCTATACTTAGATTATATGAAGATTATAATCTTAAGTAACTAGACTTAACCTCGTTAACTATCTATATATAGTAATCTAGCGTATTATAGAATTCAATAAGTAGGAGAGAGGGCGCATGGTATATTCATAGTGAAGCTAGCCTCCTAGTACTGCGATTATGACTATATAATGAGACTACTATTCGCTATAACTCAAAAGCAGAATCTCGGTTATTATATATGAACTTCTGGTTACTTTACTTAGTGGATAAGGTAGCCGCTGCTTTAGAGAGCTGTCTCTCTATCCTAAGTAAAACCCTCTTTAAAGATAACCTAACCTTACTCGAGAACTATAACGATGATGAGCCGCTCCTAGATGAAGCTAAGAATAGTGTATAAGGCGACCTAGAGCGGCGTATTACTATAGGGTTTTATTTAAAGATATAAGTTTAGGCTACTAGAGTGAGGGTAATTATTGAAATTAAGGCTCTCTTATACCTCTAAAAGCGTCTAGGGTAGGTTACAGAAAAGAAAGACGCAGAAATTATACTTATATTATAAGTAAATATCTATTTTAGTACTTTAATTCATAAGCTCCTAGTATAGCTATAGTGTCCTGAGATTATTAATAACGATAATGCCGCTATAGTAACTTACTAAAAAACGTGCTTCTAGCTATAGAAGAGTAATATTATAACTATATATTATTACCTTAAGCTAATTATCTTATAGAAATGTATTAAGAATAATATACTAGAAGTACTAGGATTAACTAGATAACCCCTCTCGTAGGTAATGCGAAAAGTAGAGATTATTCAGGATTTTATTAATAAGCTCCAAATAGTACCCTTTATATATTATAAAGTTTAAGGAGAGGTAGGAGTGAGTTTAAGATATTAATTTAAAGTATTAGAACTAAGAATAATATTTTATAGGTTAAATGTATTTGGTATATTGCGAGTATTCTTCTGGAACTTGTCTAGAATATCGAAAATAATATATTAAGGGATTATGTAAGGTCTTAGCTTAAATAAATATTAGATTTTCTAGCTAGGCTAGACTCTAAGGTATTAGATGCCTTTAGTAAAGGTTAGTAGTAAGCTACTCTAGTGAGGCAAAGTCCTTGGATAAGACTTTTAGTAGTCCATTTATATGTCTTATATAGAAGCTAGATATACGTATATTAAATACTCGCTAGACTCGTTAGTTGTGCCCTCCGCCGAAGGAGAATGTTAATAACTCGCCTCTATAAGGAGTTATGAATAAGCTCGCCCTATTAGTACCTAGTACTAACTAAGCGGGCTGCTTTTAGGTTAGCTAAGTAGCTACAGAATTTCTAGGGCTATACTCACGAGTAATACCGCTAGGTAGACTAATTATATTAAGAGCACTATTAGTGCCCTGACGTGTATTCTAAGTACTCTTCTCTCTATAATATTACTATAGTTCTCTGTGGAAATAGTAGATGAACCCGGCTTCTAGATATGCTTAGTAGTAGTAAGTTAATAAAGCTAATAGACTTCGGCGGACTGGACTACTAAGTAGTATTTAAAGGTACTAGCTTATTAACTACTCCTAAAGACATTAGAACCCGTGATAAAAAGCTGCCTAGGAATCTCTACTTATTATAATATTATACTACTAGTCGGAAGAATCGTCCTACTAAGGTATTATTTAATATTAATAGTACCTACTACTTTCCTACTAGTTTAGCTATTATACGTGAGGGTATTAATTAGTTTCCTAAAGTATATCCCTTTCTTAACCTTAATATAGATATTTACTTTAGCTTAAAAGTTCCTTTATATAATAAGCGCGGAGTATTAATATAAAAATATGCTCCTCTTTATAAGATACCCTATTACTACTTTAGCTCTATAATTAGTATAGAGGGGCTACTTATGTTTATCTTCTTCCCTATACTCTATACTAAGAGCGACTACGAGTATTTCACATATCTTAGTAAGTAAGACTAAGAGCTGTGGTATAATATAGTTCTAGCTCCTACTATTTATAAGACTATCTAATCCTCTAATATTCTATAATATTACCCTACCGCCGCCTATATTACTAATATAGGTTCAATTACGTTATCTGTAGAGAGCCTCACTTAGAAGGATTCTTTAAGAGAATAGCTTCTAAAGCATATATTATAGGTATAGTACCTCGACTCTCTCTAGAGCTAAATCCTCGAAACTATTACCGAGAGCCCTAGATACTATTAATTCCGAGATACTAGCCTCTTTATACACGTAAGGAATACTAAATTAGAATCTATAGATATAGATAGTAGCCTGAATACGGCTTATAAAGGTTAGATTAAATCTTGGTCTCAGGTAACTAACCTATAATTCTATAATAAGGATTACACGTTTATTAATCTTATAAAGTAGACTATATCGGAAGATAGTACTCTCCCCTATAACTAGATCCTAGTAGACTATGAGGTAGAAGTATTCTTATAGAAAAAGTGTTACTTGGATACATATATAAAGACGCGGACTATTCTTAACCCTAATAGAAGTCTAGCTAAGGGGAATCCTAAGTATATGACATACCCCTAGGAAATAATACGAGATATAATAGGTTAGACCCTCTTTACAGCGCTATAGGGGAAAGAGAGCTAAGACGGATTAATATACTCTTAATTCTATGCCTTAATTAAGACTCTATTTAATATAATGAAAGTATATGTCTTTAATAATAAATCCCTTAAGAATTTGGCCTTAGACCCTAGATATATCCGGTTACTCTAGTAGGAGGGTAGAGGCATTACCTTTTCGAAAGGTGTTTCCGAGTTTAGCTACCTCTATAGTAAGAACCGTACTTATACTAATCTAGTTAATAACTAATAGAAGTCATATAGTATCCGAGAAGAATACTATATCTCCCTAATAATAATAGAGGAGATTACTTAGTAGTAGCGTTAATAGGACCTATATAACGATGAGATTAATACTAGCTCGCTTCTACTCCCTTACTATATCGTCCCTAGTAAAGAGCTTCTTAGCTTTCTCTATACCTAGAGGTAATAAATATTGTTTCCTCTTTAAGTATATTCTTATATATATAGCTATAATATATTTATTACTAGAAACGATTATTATAGTAACTATATTAAGGGCACTACGGTTTTACTATAGTAGTAACCTAATCTAGCGTGAATTACTACTATATAAGGATCGCTAGGAGAGTCTCCGGAATGAGAAGCCGGTTATGAAAGAAGGTCTAGGTATATAGGGGATAATTGAATAGTATAGACTTAGCTAGTTCTTACCTAAGATTAATTGGGTAATATAGCGGTTTATACCTCTATATAGAGAGAATATCCTAGTAGGGAATGTACTAATATATAAGGAGTATAAACGATAGTAGTGAGTAGTTAAAGACCTCCGGGATATCTATGTTTAGTTTAGCTAGGCCGAATCTTGGTATAATTAGTATAACGTATAGTATAGTACTCCTCTATTAAGTAAGTAGCTGGAATATCTTTATACCTTAAGCCTCGAGTAGTTTAATATAGATATCTGGAAAGCTATACTCAAATCCTATAAGTATTCTCCTGAATTAATACTCGACGTGATTAAGTAGAAGGGAGACTTCCGATTTTGTTATAATTATATGAAGCGGATGTTTTCTGTTAATAGGGTTATTAGTCTACCTTATTTTGTGACGGGAAATAAGATGTGGTTTGAGAGGGTTATAAGGAAATAATTATGTGACTTTTATATTTTATGAATAGTCTTATTTTATAAATATTATGAAAATAGCTTAAGTTAGAGATTTCCTTATAAATCTCTTTCTCCCCTTATAAATAATTACTTTACCTAAGTTATATTAACCCTGTTCATACTCTTATACTATTATAATAGTATATTAAGTTCTCATATTTTGTGGTCCTTTTTGCTTTCTATTACATTAACTAGTATAAGTATTATACTAAATAGATAGTAAGTAATATAAATTGACTTTATTATAAGAATACTTATAATTAAAGGGTTAATGAGACTACTCTAGTAGATATATAGCGGTTAAATAATAATACTACCTAAGTCTTAGGAGTTGTAATATCTAGCTTAGTTTCCTCGGATAGAAATAATATTTCAAGTACTACTTCGTAAAGCACTTCACTAAGTAAGTATTTTAGGACGACCTTATTAACCTCTTTGACTTTATCTCTAGCTATAGAAACTACTTCGAGCTCAAGTTCCGCTAATATAATAAATCTAGTATCTAGTGGTCTGCTATTAAATCTAACCCTTTTACTATCTTCTAGTAGAGGAAGAGCCTTATTATATTCTTTAGGTACTCTCGTTTATCTAAGTACCTTTATAGCTATATTAATAATCTTAGTTTTTAGGGCGTTATATCTTATTTAGGGAGAGGATTAATATTACTTATCGTATTAAAAAGTAATTAGTGAGTATAAATATTATTATTTTAGTAGTAGATAGAATAGTGAAATAAATTAAATAGAAAATCCATTTTATTTTATATAAAATGAACTTCTTAACTACTAAAGTAATTCTCATTACCTTAGCTACTTATTAAATTAGCTATAAGATATCCTAGATAATATTCCCTTTATATAACTTAATAATATACTTATCGTTACGCTTTATATTCAAAAAATATAATTCTATAAATCTCTTATTCTATACTTAGTCTCTAAGCCTTTAATACTAGCGCAATATGTTTATATACGCTTAGCTTAGATAATTTAGGTATACTACTCTAAATCTAAATTTAGATTCTTAATAAAGGCTAAAGAAAAAATAGAGAAGGAAATAATGTCTAAGCTCTTAATATATAGTTTACTAGCTTTCTAGTCTTTGAACTATAAGTTTATTAATTAATAGGAATTCGACCTGTAAGTACTTATTATACTATATAATATAGTATATTAATAGCAAAACCTATAGCCCTTATAAGAGGCATTTATTATTAAACGGTTAGTCCTATAGTTAATCTTAATTTAAAAGATAAGATTACGATACGTAAATTTTGGATAACGAGAATGCATTTATTAAAGAAATCTCGAGTAAATACGAGATTAGGTATATATCTCTATAATTTCAGAGTTTGAGCGTATTTAATAGGTGAATAGGGAAAGTATCTAAACCTAGGGCTACTTGTTTAAAGTACTTTATATTACTATAAATAGAGGATATTCACGAAAATAAAATACTTAATAAACTAGTAGATATTGTGGATTTTATAAACTTGCTCGAGAAAATAGTGATTAAGCTTTATAATACTAGGAAATAGTAATACTACTTGTAAATACCCTATTATATTAATATAGTAATTGGAACTAGAATTTTTTTTTCCTATAGAAATACTGGCCGGAAGATTAATATTATAAGTAGCCTTTAGTATAGACTATTATAGTATATACCTTACGGATTCGTCTATATAGAATAGGTATATAATAGCTAATAAACCTCTATGAGTATTTAGAGAATTTAGCTATTATAAAGCACTTACGAAGTATGGGCAAAATTCTTAGCCTAGATAGCCTCGAAATTAGGCTATAGGTATAGCGCCTATACTAATTAGATACTAAAGTATGCTATAATAATAATCTATATAAAACTCTAGTTATCTAATATTTATATAAGTCCATATATCTCGCGTAAATATATTAGGTACTAAAGCGGAGTTCCTTATAAATATTAGTCTTAATAGTAATGACAATTTAGCGAGAGCTATACTAATATATATATAGCTATAAGCTGAACGCTTATCTCAACGTCTATATAGTAATGATAAGTTACTATTCCATCTTTATTTTCGTGAGATCGTATAATAATATAGAGAAAAAGGACTTCGGAATTGCCCTATAGTAGAAACCTAATAACTTTGCTAGGATTTCTTAGTAATTGTGGATATTCTTTTTACTCTTCTAGGTTGTGGTACTATATAGTACTATATATATTTAGACTACTATTTTATAAACTTCTCTATTATATAAGGTATTTAATTTAGCTTTAATATTCTAGAAGAATTTATAGTGAGTAGAAATTATCTTTCTCTAGTAGCAGAAATTCCGTTAATAGAATTATGATAATAGGAGTAAAATAATGGAGTTAAAGATAACTAAATACCTAGAGAGACTAAGAAACACTTATAAAGCGAATTACTATAATGATTCTTTAGGTATTAAGTTCGATTTAATAATTGAACTTAGATTAAAGTCCTTGAATATCTTAATTAAATAGACGTTAGATGTCTTTAGAGGAGATAGATAAGAAGAAGAGGCAAGAAGTATTTATACGAATAAAAATTCGCTAACTATTATATATAAAGAGCTCTTATTTCGAAGACTAATATTAGAGTTAAGTAATACTAATATCTCTCGTTACGGTATCTAATATATAAGTAGAGGAAAGGCAGAGAATATACGGATTTCTACTAATGATAGGGGGGCTATATATATAGCTACTTGGAGTATACTAGAAATAATAATCGCTGTATTTCTTATATTAAAACCGACGAGTTTCGTCTTAAGAGATGTCCCTATAAAGCGAAAATCCCTATAGACTAAAACAAGACCCCTATAAGTCTAATAATAATAATTAATTTATTAATATAGATTACTCTTCCTGTATTCCTAGTATATTAATCTAATCTGCGACTTATATAATCTTATATATTTAAAGCAGCTTCATTATACCTTATAATAGGGTTAATTAGTTACTATTTGAATATATTCTATATCTAGCTAGTTTTCCGACTCCTATACCTTTATAACACTATAGTATATCTCAACGACATCTTTATAACTAGAAAATAACGAATTACTTAGAATAGCTATAAGAATTAATATATATATAGTCGTTAATTATTTTATTTAAAGGAAGGCTAACCTATGAAGAGTTTACTACTATAGGTCCGCTAATTACCTAATTTCAGCTTTTAAGGTTTTGCGAGCTATAGCTATAGTTAGCTATAGCTATTTCGAGCTATAGCTGTTTCGAGCCACAGCTATTTCGAGCTATAGCCGACTTTTCGGCTAATAGGCTAACTTAGATAAAAGTCGTTTTAGGCTAATAACTACTTTAAGCTAATAGCCTATTTTGATACTATAAGCTTTTTTGGCACCCCTCCTTTAAGGAATTTAAGTAGTTATTATATAGTTCTAATTAAGATTTTGAATTACTAAAATTTTAATATACTATAGAATAACGAAGTTATAGTAAGATTAGCTTATGAAACTAGCTTCCTCTTCATATATAGCTACTAGGATTTAACCGATAGTTTCTTAATTATATTACTTGAAAAAGTTTTACTATTATTTATTTCAAAATCTTTATAGTAAGTAAGTATAAGAATAGGTATCTTAATTATATTTATCCTATAGTATTTCCTTTTCCTATAGCTCCTTCCTTCCTTCTATATTCATACTAGGCTACGGCGCTTATATTATCTATTCTATTACTTACTACTATATTATTATACTCTCTAAAGCTATCCTAAATTAGGTAGCTATAGGGATTAGCTAAATAATTTTATAATAGCGCTCTAAAAACTTACTATCTTGGGATATATATCCTTACCTATATTAGACTCTCTATATTACCTATATAGGTATAATACTAATAATCCTAATAACTAAAGCCAAAATTCCAAAAGCGATATTAATTTAGTTACTTAATAAAAGGCTATGTGAACTAAGTATAGTCGGGAGGAGTAGAGGCATTATAGGAAATTATAAGATATTAGACTAGATCTATTAGTTAGTAAGGCTAAAGCAGTAGCGAGTTTATTAGGAGGTTACCCTTATATTAGTAAATTAAAACCTAAGATCTAAAAGAATAGATTATAGAAACTTCTTTTAAAGAAGAAAGTAGTAATAAGATTAAATAGAGTTATACTTAATATTAATATAGGGTCTAGCGCTATATACTATAATCTATAATCTATAATCCGTATTTGTTTTTGAGGCATTTTTAAGCGAATAGTAATTATTAATTAGAAAAGGGCATAGTATTACAGCTAAGTATATATAGTATATAGTACCTACTTCCTAGTATACTTTTAATTAGATAACTATACTATACCTTATTCTATACCCCCTTATAACTAGCCTATTAACGTCGATTTTATTGAAATACGTACTTTAATTATTATTTCAATTATTATTACTAACTTAGTTATTAGAATACATATCCTAATTATCACTTATCTAGTTAGAATAAATAGAAATAAAGGTAATTAAAAACGACTTTTAAGGAATTATATAATAATATAGATATAGTATATAATATAGATAGGATATAGGTATAATATAGATAGGATATAGATATAATATAGATACGATATAAGTAGAATCTAAATAATAATATAAATATAATATAAATATAAGATAAATGTAATATGAATATAATACTAGAAGAATTATGAAAAAGAAATTATAAATTAATATATATTTAAAGATCATGTGATCTAAGGCCCTATAATTAGTGCCCTAGAAACCTGGGGCCTACTAACTATAACTCTCCCTAGTAAAAACTTCATACCTTAAGCTAAGTAAAGAAATAACGCCTTATATATCTATTAGAGTAGTTATTCTAAGTACTATAAAAGTTTTGAATTATAAGGAGATTATTAAGAATAGTAATAGTGTAATATGAATAACGAAAACAAAATATAGTTTATATATAAAGTATAACTATATATTCTAATCCTAGATTTTCAGGGAGATAACTATATAAAATGTAAGATATAAACTAGTAGAATAGACCCTTAGACATAGAAACTAAGAAACTCATTTATTATTAAGAAATTAATTTTTTAATTAGACTTATAGGGGTCACGTTTTGGTCTATAGGGATTTTCGCTTTATAGAGACGTCTCTTACTATTTATCTTCTAGACTCTAATTTACTAATACTACCTCTATCCCCTTTAGAACTTTGACGGCGGCTCGTAAACCTATTATATATAGGAGAATGTTTTTATTATCCGCTATACTACTACTAGCTACATAGTTTGGATTAACCACACGCTAGCCTAATATAGTATAGTGTATAGGAATACTAAAACCTCAAGTAAATAAATCAAGTAAATAAACCTATTTAGTCCTCTATTAATAACGAATTGCTTTATAACTATAATACTTAAAAATACCGAATATAATCTAATTAATAAAGGAACCCTTTAGCTAAATACGAAACTATTACAGAAAGCAGGGGACTATTTTAAGCTAATAAAACTACTAAATTGGGATTAGAATATTAACCTCCCCGAGAGTACCTTTCTCGATAACCCTATTTCTCTATTTAGTATATATTATATACTTAAAATCATTAATATAATAGTTCAGAAGATGAATGAATATATACACGAACTTATAAATAATTCTTCCCTTTACGTTCAAGTAAATAATTAGTATCCGATAATTAGAGGGGAGATTTATCTCTACCTAATAATATAGATATATATGACTTTATATATCGATAACGAGATCTCAGATTATTAGAATATTAAGGACTTTATTCCAAATTATTGCATTTTGAGTTTTATATTAAGGAATCGATTTCAAGAGCTTTATATAAAGTTCTAGCTAGTAGGGCCAGAAACGAAAAGGCTATATAAAAAGGTTAATTATTTTTACTTTTTTTTTAAAATATTTATTAATTATTTTAAATTTTTAGGTTAATTCTTTTAGTGACTATATTTAAGAGATTAATTTACGAGTTTTTAAACCTAGAAATACAATTATAGTAAATGAGATTATAATCTAATATAAAAGGAAAGTTAAGGAAACTACTATAGTTCCAAATAAACCTATATTTATTAGGTTTAAAGTATAGGGAGTAGCTTAAAGAGACTTCTTAATTTGCTGGAATTGGTATATATTAGGGGACAAGAATGAGCTAGTTAGTGTCCGTATACCCTGTGAATTAAGAGGGACTAAAAAGGAGGGAAAAGGAAGGAATAAAATATAAGTAATAGTCTTGATTTTAATTAATTGATTTCTTCTTCCTCCTATTAGCTCCAGATATTATTACTTTTTTAATAACTTATTCATCTCTTATAAGTTTCTTCTTTATACCCGGGAAAGTAAAAGTATTAGTTTAATAGGTATATACTATAATAATATAAGAGTTATTTAAGAGTTTTTAACCCTTAAAAAGAAAGATAAGAAGGATATTATCCCGTAGGGAGAGACTTATTCTCTTCCTTTAACTAATGAAAAGGTCTATTAAATCGGATAGAAAGATTAAGCCTTTGTTTTAATAATAAATATTATAATATTAAGTAATAAGAAGGTTCTATACTAGAGAAAGAGACTTAAAGAGACTTCTTTTAAGGCCAAAACTTCTAGAATACCTTTTAAAAGTAGAGAAGCTAAAAAGGATTTCTAGATACTAGAAGTTACTAACTTTTAGAATTACTTTATAGGTACTATTAATGAGTTCGATTACCTAATAGCTATAAACCCTAGCCTTTAACACGTGGAACACGGAGGGCACTAAGCCCTAAAACACTAGCTTCTTTTAGTCGTTTTAGTTAATTCTTACCTCTTATCTCGTAGAGTAAAAGTCCCAGATCTAGATAATAGGCCCATTAATTTCCGTAATTAATAGGACTTTAAAAGGCAGCTAATTAGTACTCTTCTTTAGCTCTTAGTAGCTTTATTAATAGCCCCAAAGCAGAGAATAAGCAAAATTAGCTAGGGATCTAAGGAAAGGCTAGTAATTTTATATTAAAGGATTTAAATAGGTAGAAAGGGGGACTATATAAATTGTTGAGAGCTAAGGCGCCTAGATAGGCTAAAAAAGAGGGTTATATTAGCTGATATTATAGCTAATTATAAGAGAGATTTAGTCTATCGCACGAGTAGCTCTAGTTATAAGTAGTACGACATCTTTTTATATAAAAATAACTCATATTAGGCTGAATTCTATAGAAAATGAGTAAAATTACCCTCTTTTAAGCGAAATCCTAGTTTTCTAATTAGCTGGAATTAAGCGAAGTATAGGCTATATATAGCTAGTAGTAGCGTAGCGGATACCGAATACCAAATAGGTATTTTCATCTCACTAAAGCCTTAGTTAGAAGTCCCTTAGAGGTATAATAGGTACCGAAGTGAGAGGGTTTTCTACTAATATGGGCTATAGTATAGAAATCTAATATAATGTCTATTACTAAGTAGCGGAAAACCCGGTATACCAGAAATAACTAATGAGATTATAAGGATTATGGATTCTTTTCTATAATATTGTCTTTAAATTAACTATAATAAAAAGTTTTTATATTTGAAGTTAGTAATAAGCTCATAATATTATTCTTATTTATATAGCGATTTGCGAATATTTGAACTTTATCTAATTTTCCGGTTTTCTACTATATAGGGATAGATATTACTAGATTGAATCTTAAAAGTATATAACTATTATTATTAAAGCTAGAGTAATATATAAAGAATAATAAGGTTAAAGCTATAGTATAAGGTTTGGCTCTAATTATTCACCCTTACCTCCTTTACTCTTTTTAATACTAGAGACTCTACTCACCTTTAGCTAAATACTTGTATTTCCTGTCCTAGCCTAGCCCCAGATAAGCTTTCTTCTATAGAACCACGATTATAGAACAATTAGTAGCCTCTATCCTATAGACGTGATAGAAGCTGTAAGTATTCTCACTAAATAATACGGATAGTATTTAAGTAGGAATTAGTACTCTCCTCCTTCTAGAAGTAAAGTCCGAGAAAATTTTATATATTACTATCTATTAAAAGTATATTAGATTAATTCTCTCTAACCTAGCTTATTAGGGTGGGTTAAGTAGTGGTATAGTAGGTTATATAAGCTTATATAATAGTAAAGTATACTAAGCCCAATTAAGATACTCTAAGCCTCTACTAGGATAGATATTATCTTTAATACTATCCGAGTCTATAACAGAGACGGTATAGGCTATATATAACACATTATATCCAAAAAAACCATTAAGGTATAGCAAGTCTACCGGCGTGTATATACCCTCTTAGGATAAATGAATCCTTTAAGGATTATTAGCTATAGTCCTATAATCGAAAATTCTATATACGTATCCTATAATAGAATATTCTATATATAAATGTCTTATAATTAAATAACCTAGTAGTTGAGCCTATTAACCTATTAATTTAGAACATATAATGCTTTTATTATTAATATACTATACTATATAGTATAAAGATAAATACTTCTAATCCTATTAAACTCTTTACCCTTTTACCTGAATTCTAGCTTATTTATTCTTTATAATATGACCTCCTCTACTTCTACGAAGGCTACTAGTCGAAATCGTATTCGTAATAATATATTTATAAGGAGATTAGTAAGAGCTCTACCTTAAATAGTTCTACTTCTTTTGCGGTATTAA